>WEIU01010589.1:381953-414793 GCA_013389925.1 Aegithalos caudatus | reverse complement strand
TTTTTTTTTTTTTTTTAGCAAAGAAGGTTAAACTTTCCTACAGTTCAATTGCAAGAAAAAGAGTTCCTGTTAGGACATCCTAAGTTATGGTACTTCATTAGAAAAGAAGATAAAGGCAGAAAAACCACAGGCAGCACTGACTATTTCTGGTGAAGAAAAAGAAATTAAGGAAAAAAAGTAGTTTAACTAGATATTTTTTATCCATTTTTCCAATGGGGCTATAAAACAACAGCCACAGAATTTCAGGCTTTTTTTTTTCTTAACTGAAGTGTGTTGAGGGTGATAATTTTTAAGTGACCTTGAACTTGTGGTGGTAAAATTATTAATATTTAAGACCACTCTCAGTCTGGCTAAGAAGTTATATTTACTAAAACAACATTCCTTTCAGCTAAAAGTTAACGGTGTGACTGTTTCCAACTTCCCACTTCTGAGCTAAGACAACACAGGGTGTGCCACTAATCAGAGGCATCTTTGGTTACTCACTGTTAGGTTCCTCAGACCTGGGGCAGCTAGCAAGCTCCCAAAGGCATCCCGTGCCTCCAGGGATGGATACCTGGCTTTGTTAACATTGAAATGACTGCTTTTCCTTACATATCCTTCCTTTTTTTCTGAAAGGCAATATAGGTTGGTTCTCTGTAATCTGAGGACAGGGGAGCAGAGGGAAAGATGCTCCCCCAATGTTCTCTCACCACAATCATAGTTAATGCAGGTTTTGCCCAGCCTGTCCTATTTTTTTTTTTTTTACTTTTACCAGCTTATTCATAATTCCTGGTAGCAAGTGTGTTTTAATTATTTACGTTTTGCAATATGAAAGTAACAACAACAGACTGATTGGAAAAAAAAATTAATATAAACTTTGCAAAGCAGCAATTATAATAAATCTTCATTTTTAAAAATTTGCGTAAATATGTATAGTGTGCAGATGTCTTGCTCTTGCCATTATTATGTTAACAGTCCCTCAGATCAAGTTGGACTTGATTTCAAAGTTATTTTAAAACTTGGCACCTCTCAATGAAAATCTTTTCTATTTCCAGTGTTAGACATATGGTCTAATTTCCTCCTGATGTTTGTAACAAGGTATCCATCTCAGGCCCATCCAGACTCTTAAAAGTTGTTTGGTTTACAATCTTGACCTCAGCCTGCCTGTAACAGGTTTATTAATGCAAAATTCTGCCCACCATGAAGGTCTGTTCAGAGCTTTGTTGCCTTGAAGGATCTCTCCCCACATATTTTTGTATAACTGCAAAATAATAATAAAAAAGGATTAATGCACAGAGAAGAAACAAAACTTCTGCAAGATAAATTAACTTATTGACTGAAATGAGATTTTGATTGAATTTCTAGTTAATAAATGTGAATAATTATGTACAGGCAAGAACAAACAGAACAATAAGAACAAAATTTTAGAGCACTGTAAACATTTCTGCATGAATCATTCAGACCATTGGCATAAGAGCAGGAAACCAGTAACCTTTATTATTTCTTGTTTTCAACTTGATAGGAGCTGTACTATCAAAGGTAGAAATTTGGAAACAAGATTATATTAAACTAATCTTTGTTCTCCAAACCTGAGGACTGTGTCTGAAAGCACTCATGGCTGTTGTTACCTTTGCTGGAACACGCTCCTGGAAAGTAACACAACTCTTCCAGTGTGAACTGCTTGATTTGAGCATAAGAAATTCTTCTCTCAAGAGCAGATTGTTTATTTGTCATTTTACCAATTTGCAATTTTTTCGTGGAAGAGTTAAAAAAAACCAAATTTTTCAAAAGTATAATTTTAGTAATATTTGTCAATTCATAATTAACAAAAGCTTTAACTTTATAGAAAAATCAGGAAATGCAGAACGTATATTCAGCAGTAAGAGTGTATGGTGTAACAAAATATTAATGTAGTATAAAGCAGTCAGTGAGGTAAAGTGAAATGCCTTTTTTCTTCATCAAAAGATGCTGTGGCCCTAAATATCTGTCATGATTTAAATAAATATTGAAATAAATTTAATATTAAATATATTTAACCTTGATTACATGAGTGAATGTTAACTGCTTATTCCATTTTAATTTTGATTAAATACTGTCTAATAATTGAAAATAATCCTGAAATAAATGTGGTAATACCTTCACAGACTTGGGCTGAGACTGTCAAAACTTTTATGGAGAAATTATGTCCACACCATCAAAGTTTCTTTTTAAGAGAATCTGAATTCTTCTTTAGGACTTAAAGCTGCCTATAAAAATTTTTAAAACTTCTCCTCAGGTCCAACTATGATCTATGGCTTATGGTGCAAGGCACTCCACTGCAGCACAACACAACTTATCCTGAATTAAATTCACCTTTTTGCTAGACTTGGATAATCTATTCTTTACAATACTGTAATTTTTACTCAAATGTTTGCATTGGTTCTTAGAAGGTTCAAAGATAGCAACAAATAGAGGATTAAACATAGACAGCCAGGAGGCAAGGATCTTTATTAAGTATTTTCTTTGACTGAGGGATTGGCAGTCTTTTTTGAATTTCAGCTGAAAATATTTACACAAGTTGAAAACCACAGACTTTCAGGCAGTTCAGAAAAGCTTCCTGAATTCTATAGAACATGGGTTGAATAGCACTGATTAAAATTATTTTCTCAATGATTCAATGAATTTGTAAAAAATTAAGTACATGAGGAAGTGTTTAGATTCCTACGTGCATTTCTCACATATTATACTCTAATATTAGTATCTAATATTAATAAGTCTTTGTGGCTTTTGCATTTGCAAGAGCAAAGAGCTATTCAATGAGGAGCCAGCCAAATCCATCATGACAGCTTTATCAGCTACTGATAAGGAATCTCCAGGTGACTGCTAGAAAGAAGATACTATTCTAGGAATGGATCACTGTGTACTTGTACCATATTTTATAGTTCTGCCTATAGCATCTGCTCACAGCTTCTGCTAGAGACAGAAAAACGTGTTAAAATGGGCTTTTGGCCAATATAGATACTCTCAACATTCTAACAAACTATGCTCCTTCTCTGAAGAGAGAACATTTGGAGCTTCCCTCCCATGACCTCCTGCATTAATTTAATCCTCAAAAACCTATAGAAATGGAAACAAAGTTTCCAGCGATGATTACAGGCCTCTAGGAGAGGCTGGATAGGTAGAGCCAGCCTTTCCTGCCTCATTTGCAAAGACTGTGCTAACAAAGTAATCATTGTGTTAGGTCAGCTTAGAAACATCTGTTCTGCCCTCTGTATTGCTGGATCACCATGGGAACAAGGGGCAACTTCAGAGTAGGAGTCACAGGAAATACTGGAATCCATGGAGTCTGTTTGATGCAGCATTCCTGTCAAACATCCTGGCAGGCTCCCCAGGCTCCAGGGATTGTCCACAGCATCCATCCACACCAGCCCAAACTACTGTACTGTGACACTGGTCTCCACAGAATAGTTATCCCACAGCTTGGCTCTGATGAGTAGGCTTGGCCCAGTATGCAAAATTTTGGTTTGCTGACACTTTGGAATAAGACACAGATCTTGAAATATGTCAAAAGAAGGCAGGGAGGGACCAGGAGCTTTTGTAGCCAACTCCATGGTGCACTCACATCCCGAGTCCTGCTTGTAGATCTGCTCATGCCACTTCAGAAAGGATATTGTAAAAACAAAAAGTACCCAGAGAAGGAAAACAAGGTCTGTCAGAGGAATGAAAAGGCTTCCACAGACAGTAAATAGACAGGGACTAGGACTAGGAAGTATTTTCTCATAATTTGTAGAAATGATGATGTGATATAAGCCAAATGACCACTGAATTTGAAAATGGTTAGAAAAAAATGGAGAACTAAACAGAATGATAGAAACAGAATCTGTCATGAGACATCTCTTAAACTGCCAACAGCTGAAACATCAGGAAAAGAACATCTTGCTGCTTCATGTTTTCCAGTGCTCTCTTTGGCCATCCATCCCTGTCAGTCACAGAATATTCTGTGAACTGAATCCAGTATGGCCTTCCTTATGCTCTTATCTCTTGCTTGGTGTAACTACACCAAAAAGTTTCTCTCAGCCCTTTATCAGTTCAGTGCACAGATGCCCACAACAGCACACTACAGCAATACCATACAAGTTTCTCATAAAAGCTTATATCCAGTAAATCAAAAAGTTCATTTCCTGCTGACATCAATTTAACTCTGGCAGTATTTTCCACTGAAAAATTGTCTTTCTTTTCTTTTGTACTTGTGAAATGTCTTGAATACATTAAGGCTAATTACAGGCAATAATCTTCTTCAGGATTACACATAGAAATTTTACAATGGGTTTTCTTACCTCTCCATTTGCTTTACCAATGGGAGAATTGAGAATGAAGTCAGAAGGAGCAAAGACATCAACCAGGGCAACAGCATCATCTTTCAACTGTTTAAAACCAAAAGACATGCATTTGACAACTTCTCTAGTTGTCTGTTGCTGAAGTACAGAGCAGCATAAAAATTATTTTCATAAAGTACGAGCTTTGATAATTTAAGAGAAATCCACAAGAAGTAGCCCAGTTTTATTTTGATTTTTTTTCACTCCCAGGTAACTGCCAAAAAGACTGTATTTCAAATGTTTTCCTCCTTTACCTAGGGGTTTTTAAACACATTTTAACCAATGTGGCACTGTTTACACATGTAAACACATATATTTTTGGACTTTAAAAACATAACAATCAGATTCTTATTTAAAATTTTGCTGACCTGCAAAGAATATGTTGCAGTTTGGAAAGCTTTTGTGCTAAGAAAAAAAAAAAATTATTAACTCAATCATAAAATAAAAATAGTTGGATTAAAATATTTCACTGGTTTTCCAATGAAGATTGCAAGGCCACAAATGCTATGGTATTATTTGGTAGGATGTATTGTTTTCCATTTATCAATAAATAAATTAAGATTAGATTCAGGGTCAATGAATTGCTAAACTTTACAGAAAATTATTCATTAACATAAAATCCTGCTAACTTTACCCCTTGAAGTACAGAATAATCTGATGTCTATAAACCATGTGTCTCTTTTTCAATGTTTATATACTATATATTTAATCACAATTAAAAAGGCTTACCCTGTAGCAGAGTTCCAGAATAGCATCCTGAATAAATTTCCCAGGTTGTTCACCTGAAGCATAGCCACCTTAAAAACATTCACAGAGAAGCTTATACCAGTTAAGATTACAATGATACAAATTTTTGCCAGGTTCATGAGTTCAGTAGTCGAGACTAAGTAGCTGCACCTGTGTAACTGAACTGACAGTCTTTCATTAATGAGGTCACTGCAAAACTTAATCTAAGCTCTGTAGAGCCTTTTGCAGCAGCAAGCTACAATGCAGGGTCTTGCTGCCTATCCCTCATCCTCTCACACAAGCACCGAATCACAGCAAAACCTGTGATCTCTCCATCATCTCTGAGGTAAGAGAGAACCTTTTAGGTTAATTTTTCACTGTAGATTCCTGCTCCTGAAGATTTGGTCGAGAATGCTTATTTCATACTAAACAAGCAGTATGAAAATGCTGTAATACAAATCCTTGCTAGGATTCCCTGTGCTGCCAAGTCAGGACTTTATCCAAGTGACATGCACAGCACGTTCAGGGAGCTGATCTCACCTTGGTAGAGCACAGCCAGGTGTTTACTCAAGGACCAGAGCCCATAGAGAGCACTGAGGTTCCTCAGCACTGGCTGCAGAGCCGGCGGGACGCTGGGATGGTGAGTGTAGTCATGGAAGCGCTGCAAGGCTGTCTGCTCAATAAAGGCAACAGCCAGGGACCGGCAGTAGAACACCTTGGGAGACAGGGAAAAAACACATGAGGAACAAAATACAAGAACCAGTGCTCAGTCTGTGCAGAATGGCATTGGTCTGCTGAAGTTAGTGGAGTTATGCTGATTTCAGTGTGATGATCCAGCTTCAGAAAAGAAACAGTAGGAGAGAACACTTCCCACAATGTCTATGTAAAGGTCAGTTATGAAATGTCTCGTGAAATGCCTATTAGAAGTAAGATTGAATGCCTATTACCAGTGTAATTTTGCAGTTGCACCCAATCTTTATGGGATCAAGAAACTGCATCAGAGAGAAGACAATGTAAAAGCAGGTCTGCTGATTTTAGGATTGTTAAGAAAACTACACGAATCTAGGAAGGAAAAAGTAGGTTTATATTTATTTAATATGATCCAGAGTTTTATTAAGAGGATAAAATCTTCTTATTGAAAAATTATTACAGTCCCTTCAAATAATAAACAAAAATGTGATCATGTCAGCATGAGTGCATTCTGTTGATGGATTGCAATAGACTGCAGTATGTTTTGAAGGAACTATGCAACTAGCCCTGGCCAACTACCTGATGAGAAAGAGAAGTCACCAGTTACTGTTAATGCAGTGTATAAAATCTTAAGTGATTGTATGTACTTACATAGCAACATTTGTCTACATTTATACACTTCAATATAGCTATATGTGCTGCCATGGAAAAGATTGCTGACTGACAACATCCTAGCTGGTGAACAGCAGGGGAATATGATGCCATTGCTGTCCTGGCTGACTTGTTGCAATGATGTAACTCAAGTTTGTTTTTAGTTTGTTTTGTTAAGGTTTGAGTGTTTCATTTTTTTCATGTAGAATGAGTTGATTAGTTTTAATTCTTTTGTTCTAAATACTTGTATTATCCTTGCATTTAGATTCACTGCACATGTAAAAAAGGCACATTTCAAAGACCACTGTCTCTCTCAACAGCAGCTGCCCAGTGGCACACTTATGTGTAAGCTCAGATACATATATGAACAGCAAAATACACATAATCTATTCTCTGCAGCATTACAGAGGACTGCTCCCTTACCAGATGGTTTTTTTTTGAGATATGCTAATTCCCCAGTCAGATTGAAATAAGTCTTAACATCACAAATGAAACATTAAGAATTATTTTCCTGTTGTTCTCCCCTATAATTCTATTTTCTTTTTTACCATTTCTTGCACTTCTGTATTGTTTCTATCAAGCTGCCCTCAAACCAAAATTAACCTAGGGATAGGCTAGGAATCTCTTCCAGATCCCCCATAGCTTGAACAAATATTTTGCATTAGTCAACCACTGGGCTGACAGAAAAGTGTTTCTTCATGCCCAGAAAGTTTTAAATCAAATATGTACATGTCTTCAAAGCACAGCTTGTAAATAATTTTCAGATATTTTTGAGGCATGACATTTAAAATAAAAAGTCCTGCTGTCCTGAGGATGAATTGTTAGGAGAAAAGAAAAACTAATGACTTAAAGGATATCAACAACTATCTCCAAAGCAGTTGTGTGCCTGAACCTCTTTGAATTTTAAATATAATAGATAAGACAAACTTCATGCTTCTGAGCTCACCATTCTCTCTAATGCTCTGCCCAGCACCAGCTTCACCCAAACCTGGCTAACTGACAACCAATCAGACTGGAGTTTCTGGCAATTCCTATTCTGAATTTGACCCTGAAGAGTTTGTCTAATAAGCTGCTTCTAGGGTAAAAGCAGGAAAGATTTCCTCCCCTCTACCAGTGGTTTCACACAAATCATCCCCTGTTGAAGCCAGGCTGAGTCTTTGTAGGTGCAGAGTTGAATGTTGACTTCCTTCCTGCTGTTTTTTAGCTTTGCAGATAAAGTAAATGACACTGATCATCTTCAGAGAACTGACCTTTCTCAGTGACAAATGACAAGTGTTAATTCTTTGGATGTGAGCATATTTTTCTCATGGAGGTAGTAGAGGAATCTGGTGAGCTTGGGGATAAATACTGAAATTTGGAGTTAAGCCATTCCTAGCTGTTAAAACTCTCTGGTGAGAGAGTGGATCTGCTATATGTAAATTGTCAATGTTTCCTTTTCAGGTTCCAATGCTGTCAGTCTGGTATCTTTCATGAATACTTTGCACTATAGGAATTAGAGATGAAAAAGAACTATTAGGTCATCTAGTTTACCTACCTGCCAGAGCAAGATTCTTTCCTACACTATGTATTTGGCCACAAGCACAGATGGAGAAGTAATAATCAAATTCTGCAGTGTGTTTAATACTCACAGATTTAGTCTTCAGAAGTTGTGCTATCAAAATTGCAGACATCGCACAGCAGATGCCTGCAAATTTTCTGAAGGGAAATATATTCTGAATATATCCTGGAAAACTTGTGATGGTAACTGTCCTTGTGCTATCATGTTCTATGCAATGCACATGGTCAGGTATTAATTTTTATTAGGTATTTGACTTGCTACTTTATGGTTCAGGAAATTGTACTTTATGACACAAGAAGATAAAGCTAACAGAAACTTACAGACTTGGATGAAAATAAATAAATAAAATAAGAAAGAGTAATAAGTATTACCTGGCAGTTGTTTTTTGCCTCAAAATCACTTCGTCCAGCCTGTTTCTCCTTATTCATTTTTAGGTCACTTTCTCTGAGCAGGTAGCAAACCAGCCATTTATAAGCTGCTAAAGGAACTATGAAAACGAAAAAAGCAAAATTCTTAACATTCACATTTATGATGCAAGAAGTTGCATGAAAATTCTACTGCAGTCCCAGATTTTGTAACTTGAGATGAAAAGTGAAAGCATTAATTCATCAATCCATTGACATGCCACTTTGTCCATTAATGTAGATACAATAAATATCTGGGGAGAACAGTCAGATTGTGAGTGTACAGTGAAGACATAACCATGTCTGGCCATACACTACTTCAAACTGATCCCAAGCTGGAAGACAAGGTGTAGCCACAGCTCAGTTTAGACTTCTACCTTGAATAAATTTTTTTAGCTTTTTTTTTTTTTTTTTTCATATTAAGACTTATGCTGCAAGGTATGAAGTCTCTTCTGAGATTACAAGAACAGAAGACAGTCCACAATTACTGGAAGTATGTGACTTGCAACACTGCTTTCACTGGTGGTTGAATGTAATCACATTTAAATTACTAGCTTTGTACATAATCATGTCCTATTTCTAAGAGCAGCCTAGAACTACTAAGGTAAAAAGTTATTCAGTGTAAAGTCCTTGCATGAATCCTGCTTGCTTGTTTCTTAGCTGAAGATTTAATGTAGAGTATACCTTAGGGTATAGGGAGTGTTTACATGCTGCTGAAATGAAGCCATCTAAATTAACAGTCCAGTTTCTAACAGAATGGATCAAGAAACAGACTCAGATATTTTTTAAACTATGGTCTGGTTCAGTAGGTATTATATGAGAGGAGAGAATGTGTGCTGTTGTTCTCTCATTATATGTTGGTATTCTTTTAAACTTTTGTGTCCAAGGGCCAATCTAGGCTCTCAGTGATACACAAATGGGAACAGCACCTAATGTCCTACTTGACTATAGCACAGTAAAGCAGGAATATTACAGGGAACTCTTTGTCCACCATTACTCATTTTTCTCTATACAACCAAAAGCAACTGTCAAAATCAGACAAACCATGCCTTTTCAACATACTTGTAAATCCCTTGTATGGTTTTCTAAAATAAGCTATTTCAGTCATAGAAGGTAGTGGCAATCAATCCCCTTAGAAGTGGAAAGCAGCAATACACTGGTCAAAATCCCTAAATCAGAGATGTTATTTTAGAGGAACAAACAAACAAACAAAAAAATATCTGATGCTATCCTCCATTCCAGAAATGAATTTGAGGAAAACAGAATGTATTTCGAAATGCAAACTATTTTCTTAGTAAATAAAAATGCATGTAATACAAAAAATGTCAGCAAATATGACAAATATCTAATAAGTAGCAGAGGCTCAATCTCAAATCTCTGGATCCTTTCCTTTGGAAAGGAATTTAAAATTCTAGAATCAGTTTAATAACAGCAGAAGCCTACCTGAGGAGTCCATGCAATCTTCAACACTAATGGCTGTGAATTTCCAGCCAAGGATATGATGGTAGTCTTGCAAAAAGTTTATTGTTCCCAAAGGGGATTCAAAAGGAGCTTTATCTGAAATACCGGAGAAAATAAAAATGATTTACGAGAAAAGAAATCAGACTTTTTGGAACTAAAAGCCTATTACAAAGCCATGCATACACTTGACAGGCCAGATGCAATTAGGCTATAATACTTATTTTATTACGGCCTAGTTCAGCCAAAAGAGGACTGGTAGACAAGTGTGGAAAAACCTGACATCACTGCCTATAATTATTCCCCATAAGATTCAACTCCAACTGCTGAGTTTTCCAGCTCTGTAAGATGCTAGTGAAACTGACTGCTGGAAAACTGAAACCAAATCTAAAGAACTACAAGATGTGATGATGGATATTGCTACCAAGTCAGGTGATCTGAACTGCTCCAAGTACAATAAACAGACATGATCACTTTACCAATACAGAGTCACAGAATCATAGAATGGTTTGGGCTGGTAGGCACCTTAAACATCATCTTGTTCTAACCCTCCCAACCTGGACAAGGACACCTTCCACTAGACCAGGTTGCTCCAAGCCATGTCCAGCCTGGCCTTGAACAGCTTCAGGAATGCGGCATCCACAAGTTCTCTGGCCACCCTGTGTCAGTGTCTCATCACCCTTGCAGAGAAGGATTTCTTCCAATCATCTAATCTAAATCTCTCATCTTTTAGTTTAAAACCATTCCTCTTTGCCCCTTTTAAAAAGTAGCTCTTCCTCTTTTTTTGTAAGTACTGGAAGGCCACAAAAACCTTCTCTTCTCTAGGCTGGAGATACCCAATTCTCTCAGCCTGTCTTCACAGCAGAGGTGCTCCAGGCCTCTGAGCATCTTGTGGTGATGGATATTGCTCTGGTGGATCCTCTCTAACAGGTGTCTGTCTTTCTTTGCTTAGGACCCCAGAGCTGGATACAGTGCTGAGGTAATTTGGTTGAACTAAACTGCACTTCTCAGGGAGTAAGATACAGCTTAACCTGATTAGGGATGGCTAAACACCTAGCTAGCTTCTGCAAGACAGGAGAAAGAATATTTCTTGCAGCAAATATTTCTGTATGATGCAGTGTGAAGCACATTATTTATGCTCCACTTAATTATTAAATGACTGTCAATGGCTTTTGGTATGAAATTACCTCCTAATTCCATTAGCTACACACTGTTGGGTCTAGCATAAGATTCCACAATGAAAACATACCTCTTATGCAATTCATCCAGCTCATTAAGTAGTTGCTGGTTTGCTGAAGCAGGACATTGTTATCTCCCTCATATGTGCAGTTTGGATCATTGTCATTTCGGATTTCACCCAGACGGTTCACTTAAGAAGAACAAGTGCACAGTTAATATATTGCAACATATTAGTAGAAGCTAAGAGAGATTAAATAATTATTCTGTGACAAAATGTAGGAGAGATGTCTATTCCTATATGTACAACTATTGTTACAAACAGATGAGCTTGAAAATTCACTGATTATCTTGTACAGTAAAGATTTTAGAAAAGTGTGGCATTAGACTTACAAGAGAAATTTTCATCTGTAGAGTCTAAATCTTTATATTTGAAACTGAGACTGAATTACTTGTACAGTCTGTCCAAACACTGGTGCACATCCTGTACAGGTTTAGGAAGGTTTTTTGTGTCTACAAGTATGAAATAAAATTTAAAAATATGGATATGAGGATTAAATACTTTCTAAACAAATGGTTAAAATTCAGACATCATAGCAGAACAGCAGTCAAAGAACACATCAAAATAACCATTCTCTTTCTGATCAGTGCATGCAGTGTCTGTAACTCACTGGCAAGGTAACCATGTCCTCCACAAGCTTCTCGGCACTCCTGGGCTGCCTGCTGAGCAGTCCAAGATGCCAGTGGTTTGCTGGCAGCAGATAAAGCATGAATCTCACGTCCCAAATCAGCCTTTGTGAAAAAATAAAATTATAAATGAGGGATAAATTTTATAGAAATTAAGTTGGTGACCAGTGAAAGCCATGGATACATGTACTGCTTTGCAAGGAACAGTAACTGGCAATAAGTAATTACACTTACTACAATCTATATAAGTGCAACACATATTCTTTGGTGCCACAGCTGAGGAACCTTCAACACCACCTTTCTTATATGAGACAGCAATAATTTGTGTCAGGTAATGGGCACGTGCATCTTAGCTCAGCTGTACCAGCTGGCACAGCATTGAGTAAGTTAGTTCACCATCTGCCAAGCTTTCCCTCACAAAAATGGAGAAGCAGGTGGTTGAGGGTGGCCTGTCCAGAAAAAGCTTCTATCCCCTCTGTGATATAAGCAGTATCTCTCTCCCCAGCCAGCAACAGGATATTTATATTATTTATTGCCTTATACAGTTTTCACTGATCTTATAAGCATCAGTTTTGCAAAGAGCAGGAAAACTTTTATGTACACCCTCAGAGACTCCAGAGAATCACAGTAGCCTGGATTTACACTAATTCTGTTGACCTTTGAAAATGCATTTGGAATTCTGGTTTCTGGAGACAGGGGCTTGATACAACCAAAGCTTGTTTAACAGCACCTCCCTGATTGGTGTTGTTTAAGATCTCCTGTAGAACAAAGGGAATCCATAAGGATTACATTCTTAAAATTTTCAGCAATGAGATTCTTCCCTATCATTACTTTCTCCTTAGAGCCATTGTTTTCCCTAAGATTAGTGACTGCACTGCAGACCTCTAGAGATGAAGTATCAGGTAAAAGAATCAAAGAGATTCTTCTCTTTTGTGCAAAGAGGAGAAATTAAAGTACCCCGCCATTAGTACAAATTATTTTGTGAGCTTTACTTTAGCTGAAAAAAGCTTGAGGATTTAGGTATGGCCTGAGCAATAAACAGCCAGTTTGTAGGCCCTAAAAGTTTTTATTGCCAGAAATTATAAAAATAAATAAAAATTTTATGCTGTAAAAACACAATACTGTAGTCAATTTGATTAAGAATCACTCCTGGCACAGAGACTGATAGATTAAACTATTTCCTCTGTAAAGGGATGATTTCAAGTGGGCTCACTGTGGATGCAAAATTCAGAATTAAGACTCAAAAGTCAACTTTTTCACTAAAAATATTTATTTTAATGCATGAATTTGCATTGCAGACTCAAGAAAGACTCAGAGTCTATGCAGGAATTAAGATTAGTATATTTTCAGAAAATCTTTGATATATGCTCCCTGAAGAATCATTTTCAACAGTTATAAGCTGAATTTACAATATCATAATATATTTATGATAAAAAAATCTGCAAGAGAGCATAACATTCAATCCCACCGAAATCAATAAAACTTTAATCACTCCATCAAAACTAATTTGAATGCTTTTCTAAATGCAACTTTAATCAGTACTTTGTATGCCCCATATTTCTGAGACATTGCTCTATCATTCTTGATTGTAAGAGAGACTAAGACTTCTAAATAGGTCTTCCATTTAACAGTTCACAGTTTACTACAGTAAGAACTCAGTGCAGAGGAAATATGTAAACATCTCACCTGTCTCTGACTCCTTTGCTTTGTCAACACACCTGCAAAAAACTCAACAAAGTTCTCAAACAGCGACTTTGAGAAATAATCTAAGACATATGCAGCAGCCAGATAAGGTAAAAGACGCCATTGCTGGAAAAAAAAAGATAAAATTGATTTGATCACAAATTCATATATATATTTTAATAGTTATTATACTGAACCAACTTCCTGATTTTTACTGAGTTCAAAATGGAAAACTGCTTAATGGAGAAGAGAACAATAACCACCTACAATGTAATTTTATTACATATAATTATATTATAGGTGGTTATTGTTCTCTTTATACAAGTTACGGTTATATTGTTTTAGTTCTCACATTTCATGAATTTGTGATAAACATTCTGTTAAACCAGGGAAAAAGTTCACTGAAGCTTTGGGGACCACAGGCATATTTTTGCCATGTGTTCATAAAATGTCTGGCATGCCAGGGTCAGTCATGATTCATAAGTTTCTCCAGTACAAACATGACAGAGGCTGTAACCATTTCAGGGGACTCACAAAGGAAAAGAAAAACTGCTTGAAAGTCTTTGTGGTAAAGGAAGAAGGGAATGAGAGTTTCAGCAAGCAGAACTCTGAACAAGCCAAAACTGGAAAAAAATGAGAGACTCAAAGAATAGTGGAAAGCAGACCCTGGCTTATTGAGAAATGGTGGAAGGCAGGCACCTTCCACCAGTTTGTAGAAACCCATTAAATCTTTCAACATGGCAAGGTAAGTGTCAACTTGGAAAATGGTTGGTTTGTTTTCAAAGGACCAACTGGACAGGTTTGTTTTTAGCACCTCTTTTAAATTAATTAACCTTTGTCATCCAGCAGATCTGAGATTTCCCTTTTTCTCAGTTATTCTACATACACTTTTTCCAGAGCAAAAAGTGTTTTTCATCTGCATAAACTCCAGGTAAACCTTGGTTATAATCCTCTTATGTCAGTATTGGTTTGAGACTTCTTCACAATGAATGTCATTGAGTTCTATACTTTTAAAGCATACAGGTTACAAATGAGAAAATTAGTGTAGCGACAAAAGCAGTGATATCTTGAAACAAATGCTACTTTCTACATCTGCAGTACTTTTGCATGTGCATGTAAGACAGTCTTTCTCTTAAAAGGTTACTATTTTGGATGACAAATGTTTCTAGGCACTTCAGAGAAACATGATTTTTTTTGGTTTTGAACTTCCAAGAACTTATGTTAAAAGCCTGGTCATGCCAAGAGAAGGTTTTGAATTGGAATGAACCCCCATAGCTATACTAGACTGATGCTTCAGGTGACACAGACAACTTTAATTTCGCTAACTTCAGAGTCATTACTGCGATCTGCAGTAGTTCTGGATGTGGATTTCATTTTATAGAAGTCTGTAGATTGAATTCCAAAGTATTTACTTGTGTTTGGTACTCAAGGACAGGTATTTCTTCATCCTCAGTTGGTCCAAACTGACGGCGAGCTGCTGAGAAGCGAATGGCTATAGCCAAGGCAAGCTTTAAATTGGTCATGGAAAGTCCTGTGATCATAATTCTGCCAGTGGACAAGGACCCCAGAGCTGCACTGAAACGTTCTTTAACATCCTGAATGAACAGAAGGCACAGAATGAATGCTGAGGCTAACATTTCATTTTATCCCCAAAAAGATGCAACTTGGTAGCATGATCAGAAGCAATTTTTCCAATTTTGTTTCTTGACCCATTCAGATGAGGTATTCAGGTGAGACTCAGAATAGTCTTGCCTGAACAGTCAAACTCTAAACTCTTCAGGATCAGTGGGGTTGTGCAAGGAGCATGAAGCTCAATAAAGTCAGCAAGGTGATTTGAGACATCTCTGAAGTGCAATTAAAAAGCCATCATTCATGCCTCATGTGATACTGTCAACAATATCTTAAGTCAACAAGTTCTTAAGTTCAGTACTTCCTGACATAAGAGGAAGCTCTGTCTCTCAGTCTACTTATACCTTTTATATTTAACAAAATGAGACCTTTTTTCATACCTTGATAGAAGTTGAGTATTTTCCCTCAGCTGTGACATCTCCAGCTATATTTAGTATGTTTTCTTTCGGTATCCTGACATTGTGGAACATGGCAAATCTGTTTAAACAAATACACAAACAGTATAAAATTTATGTCTACATAGTCTGAGGTGTTTATAGTACAAAAAAAAATAAGGTCATAAGAAAGAGGGGATTGCAAAATTATCTCAGGCATGTCAGTGAAGTGAAGACAGTGCCCATCAGGCCAGGTAGGCAATTTTAGGGAAGTATGCCTGGGACAACAAAGACTTTCAGACTCAGAACAGCACAATAAATTCAGTAAGAGAATTTGCTGTAACTCTTCTGATTTTTGATTTTTTTGTTTTAAAAAGATGTTTACAAACCAATAAAACCCACTTCATTGACTCTAGGAGACCATTTCAGCAGCTTTGTAAGGAAAGAAGTAAAAAAGTAATGAGAGGATGAGCAATGTATTCTGGTTGAGGGAAGGGACAAGTAAAGTTACTTATTAGAGACCTTGTACACAGGCAGTTGGACAGGTACTTTCACTGACACCTCAGAAAGCTGAACTGAATTCTCAGGCTGCATGACTTAGGTTGCCTTGGTTGGTATCATAGCTGTTAAAAAGCTTGGGAAGATGAACAACTTCCTTCTGCTGCCTAGAACAGGACTGGGCCATTCTCATTCCAAATAATTCCCTGCCTCAGCAATTCTGCAGAACCATATTCTTAACTGAGGTGTTGTTTAGTCCAGTCTGGAGACGGCTTTGGAATAGAGACACTATATATTTTTATGACTCTAAAATATAGATCTGTGAGGACCACTCATTCTACTGCAATACAAATAAGGACATAGCTGAAATAGTGCCCTGAGAAGGAACCAAAAGGAAAATTTTCCTTTGTTTAAACTCAAATTAGGAATTCTGTTCCCTGAAATGTGGCATGTTAGAAAACAAAGAACAGGAAAGCCCTTTCTAAATTGCAGCACTCTAGCAGCAATAAAGAGGGAAGGTCTTAAGATAGGGAGAATGTCCTGAGTATTCATATTCTTCAGGAAGAAAGTGATTGAACTGTTTCACCCAAATGGGCAACACAATTTGGCACAATAGTAGCAGTATCAACCCCGCTTACAAATATCTCAGTATCTAATAGTACTTGAAAAGCTGTATTTGTAATCAAAGAAAATTCCTTTTTCCTGCCAATAAAGGCTGATCTATTTAATATGGCTCATGAGAGCCAGGTCTTTCACATTAATAAATTACATAAGGCCTGCATTGCTGCATGTGCTATTAAATTATGAGTTGTTTCCAAGGAAACATATGTGAATAGTGAATTTATTCAGCCTTAGAGATACACAGTATTTTCGGACTTACACACGGAGAAAGGCGTGCTATCCCAACCAAGGACCAGCTGCCTCAACAACACTAATAAGTGCTTTGTTAAATGCCAATTTCAGTGAGACTACACTACATTGGAATAGAAGCAAATTCAGATTTTCCAAAAATCTGATTTCCATCTACGCTAATATTTTTTTTATATCACTGAAAATAAAAAATCTCTTTCTAGAAAGATCTTTTGGCTAAATTCACATTCTCTGCTCCCTATATTGCAAATAGAATCACAACTAGAACTATACAACAACTGATATTTTTAAGCAATGGCATGCATTTTAGAAAGAACTTGAGCTTTTTAATTGTTATTATTCATTATTTACAGAAGTGTGTGAGTGGCAAGGTTTAGGCTTCTAGTTTATATTCTTTTTTTCACAGTTGCTTTATCCATCCATAAAATTCCAAGAAGGTGCTTCCTCCTAGGACCTTACAATGCAAGCATAAGGCAGGAAGCTACAAATATGTTCAAACAGTGAAGCAGACATTAATTAGCAAAGAATACTTTCCTTACATGATGCCTGCCAGTCACAGCACACTAGCAGCTCATCAATGGCATTTTTTTACAACCCATTAGAGCAAATGAGAATTTTAAGAAAAAATCAGAGTGATGAAATTAAGGGAGCTCCATGGACATTTATAAGGATCCCTCCCAAATAGGAAGGGATGCATAGAAGCAAGCAATGAAATATTATTTTTAAAAGCTATTGAATGAGTGATAAAAATTGGAATTATAAGCCAGACTAAAGGAAGATCTGACCTAATAGAGAGCTGATAACAATCTTTGCGACACATATTAGGACAACATTTCAAAAGGTTCCAGTTCTTGGGCTTTGTCTCTGCAAATACATATCTGGAACATGCTTAGCCTTGTATGTGATGAATGGTAAGATTTCATGGCAGCATTCATAGAGTCATTAGGCTGGAAAACACCTCCAACATCAGAGTCTGACCATTATCCCAGCAGCACTGTGTTCATGACTAAACCACGTCCTCAGGTACGACATCCACATATCTGAACACTTCCAGGGATGATGATTTCACCCTTTTTCCCTGGGCAGCTTATCAATGCCTGAACAGTGAATAAATTTTTCCCATTATGTAATCTAAACCTCCCCTGGTACAACTTGAGGACACTTCCTTTTGTTCTGTCATTTGTTACCTGGGAGATAATGAAAATGAATAAAATGGCAAATTATCCTCTGTTATGTGTTGTGTCTTACACTGTAGTGATTAGTTCAATTCATTGAGCAAAGTCGTGCAGTTATAGAAAATTTTTTATATCGACCCGTGATTGATACTCAAGTGTTCATAAAAAGAAAATTGAAAGCAACTACTTTAGAAATCTACATCCCAATTGCCTACTTTTAGGAATTCCAACCCTACTCATGCTGAACATGTGACAGATGTGTGCTGAACAAAAGAGCCCCCAAAATGACCTAAACAATTTTACCCACTCTCGTTTGCTGTAATATAATCCCAAACAGTTAAATCTAAGGGAAGTCTTCTGTTGGAAAAAGTGCAAAACCTTCAACAAAGTTTTATTATAATCTGTCTGACATAAATATAAGGAAGCTAATTCTGTACCACATAAAATATGACCTAAAATTATTAAGATTAAAATCTACAAGCACACCCTTCTTTAGTAACTTCTTTCATAGCTAGTGAACCAGAAGAATGAATTTCCTATCATTATATAGTAGCCTATTTTCTTAAAATCAAAATTATTTCAAGTAACAGGATTTTAAAGTTTAGATTTTTCCCTTGATATTATCCATTACAGATATATTATACAAAGATATGTGGATATGCATATCAGATGGCAAAGACTTTAAGAAGCAAAGCAGAGCAGCAGAAATAGCAATTAAAAATTCAACAGAAAATTTCCATGCGTAAAGAAATAAGATATTTTTGCCTATAAGCACAAGTGTTGAAAATAAAAGCAGAATCTCACAGGACTGGTGGGTTAAGAGTCCTTGTGAGATTGCTGCCAACTGCTGTTACACTCCCTCTCCAACAACTTTGCTATTGGGAACTGTTAGACATACTGGCCAATTGGAACTTGATATTGGAACATATTAAAAATAAATAGTAAGATTTAATGAAGTCAATGATCATGTTTTTAATGGTTATTAGCCTAAAAAGGGTAGACTTGGCCCACATCTGTCAACGCATTTAGGGGGAAAATCTCCTAAAAGAATTGAAGAAATATCTTACAATAATGGAACTGTATACACAGTCGTGGGGATATCATGTACCAGCAAGTTTGGAAAATGACTAAATTTCACACAGTGATGACAAGACCAGAGGTTTGAAAGCTGCCCTACTTAGGGCCTCTTCAGCACAGCAAATAGCATGACTGAGATTAAGACCTCTCAGCAAGACAGACAGACAGCTGTCACTTTAAATAGATATCACAGGGCTCTACAGCAATGTGCAATTTTGCATCAGGTAGACACATTTTTTTACCACAGATAAAAAGAAACCATATCACACAGATTTCTGCCAAGAGCAGCTGAGCAGAGTGAAGTGCCATTCCAATAGTAGCATTCTTGTTTGGGTTCCTTGGCCAGTAGTTTAGGGAACATTTCAAACTAAATTAATCTCACTGACTCTAAATCATGCAATAGTAATTCATCTGGTGTGCAGTAATGCTGATAAAAGAGGAGCAGCTGGAAAAGCTACAAGCTCCTTTTGCCAGAACTAGAGTAATAAACTGTTACCTATAGTACAAATAGCTCAAACATGCTTTGGTGAACTTCAGACTCACTAAAATGCCTTTTCTGCCAGCTTTTGTTACTGACTACATTAGAGATGGTACAATCATCTCTAATGCCAGACTTGCAGCCAGAAACAGAAAGCAGGTGAATGGTATTGGAAGGCTGTTTATGGGATGCAGTGAACCTTGGGAAGAATAACATTTCAGGGGTTTGATGAAAAACTTGCAGAAGGAAAGAAAATTGCCACATATTCTAGGCTCACAGAAAGGTTAGAGCTGAAAAGAGTTACAGTGAAACTGGGGAAAACTGCAGTGTTTTATTTTCTATAATCAAGGCTCTAGTCTAAGAATGCAGTTCTGTACAGAAAGGCTCAATAGCAAGGATAAAACAACACAGCAGTTTATAGGCCTCCTAATGCTGACCTAATGGACTTCACAGGCACACAAAGACCCACTGACACTGAAGTTCTTACAGTCCAAGTGCCAGTGCTGCAAAGAGCTCTGGATGTGCAGACTCCTGCAGCTGCTGAGAGCTGACAGAGCTCTGGTAAGGAACAAAAATGGTTGGTTGAAGTTCACCGCAGATGTGAGGCTGTATTTCTGTGGGTCAAAAAACAAATGTGTGACCAGATCTAAATCTTCCTTTCCCCATTTTCACCCACATCAAGTGCCTTTCAGTGTGAAGTAGCTATGGCTGTAGAATTTGAGGCACATGAACATGACAAAAATGAGGGGATAAGGCAGCACTCTGCAGCAATGTGACCACAGCCTAATAACATGAACAGCACTGTATGTACCCACAAGGTGTCCAACCCTGGCTGCAGAAACTGCATGAGGAGGGCAAAGCAGGGAAATGTCAATGATTCTGCTGCAAAACCCATGACTTTAACTGCAACTGTAAACATGCAAGATGTGTTTGCAAAATACCTAGTCTTAACTGTGGAAATGGCACTTTTCACAAGGACTAAAGTATTCATGGTATATTCAGATAACACAAATACAGGCCCGGGCATTTTAACATTCTTTTTTCTTCTATAGCCACTTAATTGCTATTGCAATTGTTTGAAACTTAGGTTAGAGGCTTTAAATGAATAAAAAATATTAAACAAGCCCAAGCTTGTTTATTTGGGAAGTAGGATTGATTTTTACACTTGATTTCTTACATCTCTGTTCTTTTTCCTGTACTGAAACAGCCACTCCTAAGGCCTTGCAGTGAACAAGACATGACAAATTATCTGACTGAAGACAGCAAACATTGGTGGTTTTTTCCTTCATTAGTTTTCAGACAGTTCCAGTTCCCTAGATGAGTCCCCTACAGCTACATAAATGTTCATCACAGCACAGAGAAAAAGGCAGTGTAGGAGTAGAAGCAAATAACCAAAGAAGCTGATTATGGATATTATCTTCACTGAACTACTGTTTCAGATTGAAAGATAAAGCTCCAAAGACTATTTAGTCTTCAACCATGTATTATAGCTCCTATCTTCCTAGTGAAATAACTGAACATTGCAAAATCTAAATGACTAAATGAGCATGAAGAGAATAAATAGTAGAAGACAAAAAAAACCCTAGACTTTCATTTGTTCTGCCCTTAAACTAGCACTAACAGAATCACAGCGTATTACTGGCAGTGATACTGAAAGAGTAACAAAGAAACAAACTATGAATTAACCATTTTAGAGCAATTTGTAAAGGCTTGGAAGTCATGTGATGTATCCCATCTTTGAAAATATACAAGGCTTACTGAGGCATCTCTTTCCAGAAGAGATTATTTTACACAATTTATTGCTTTACTGTCCAATAAATACAATTTCTTTATTGTCTAATAAATCCTTTTTACCCACTTCTTCTTGGGCATTTTGTTTTGTTTTCAGTATTCAGAAAACTGAATCTGACCTCACTGATTGGTAGAGAACATGCTGAACATCTTAGGTTGTTATATGTGTGCCAAGATTGACCACATTTTAATTGTGCATGAAAGACCGTTAAACACCTAATAAACCCCATCAATTTTCCCAAACCCACAAGTATCATTACATCCAGCTAATAATTCTCGAATCTTTCATTAATAAATTTACAGACAACACTACACTGGGAGCATGTGTTGATCTGCTGGAAGGGAGGAGGGCTCTGCAGAGAGACCTGGAATGGTTGGATGGATGGGCAGAGTGCAATAAGATGACGTTTAATAAGTCCAAGTGCCGAGTCCTGCATTTTGGCCACAGTACCCCCCTGCAATGTTACAGTCTGGGGCTGGTGTGGCTGGACAAAAGGGAGAAAGGCCCAGGCAGAAAGGGACCTGGGGGTACTGGTGACAGCAGCTGAACATGAGGCAGCAGAGTGCCCAGGTGGCCAAGAGGGCCAATGGCATCCTGGCCTGGATCAGGAATGGTGTGACCAGCAGGAGCAGGGAAGTCATTTTTCCCCTGTACTGGTGAGGTCACACCTTGACTGCTGTGTCCAGTTCCGGCTCCTCAGTTTGGGAAGGACGTGGAGACTCTTGAATGTTCCCAGAGGAGAGCAATGAGGGTGGTGAGGGCCNCAGAGGAGGGCAATGAGGCTGGTGAGGGCCTTGGAACACAACTCCTGTAAGGAACTGCTGAGGGGGTTGGGGTTGTTTAGCCTGGAGAAGAGGAGGTTCAGGGGTGACCTTATCACTCCCTACAACCTCCTGAAAGGTGATGGTAGCCAGGTGGGGTTGGTCTCTTTCTCCAGGCAGCAACTGACAGAACGAGAGGACACAGTCTAAAGCTGTGCCAGGGGAAATATAGTTTGGATATTAGGAAAAAGTTTTTTATGGAAGGAGTGACAAAGTACTGGAATTGTCCACCCAGGGAGGTGGTGGAATCACCATCCCTGGATGTGTTTAAAAAAAGACTGGATGTGGCACTCGGTGCCATGGTTTAGCTGAGGTGTTAGGGCATGGGTTGGACTCAATGACCTTGAAGGTCTCTTCCAACCTAGAAATTCTGCAATTCTGTGAGAAAGATCTGTAAACATCATGTGACTTTTGGACCTTCAAATTATGAAACTATGAGAATTATTTGGGAAAATCATTTTAGAAATGGACTTACCCTGCAAAAAGTCCCACATTAGTTCTGAAATTCTTTCTCTTACTAAAAATATACTCTGCATTAGCAGGAAAGCAGCTTTCAGCCAAAGAAATTGTTTTTCAAAGTCAGAATGGACAACTACAATTAACTACTCTGTTTTCTTACATAGCATAAATCAATAGCATTTTCCAAGGAGGCTCTGGAATTTCTTGCCCGTAACCTTCATTAGTGTCCAGGAACTTAACTCTCTGTATCCATTTAAAAAATTATTAGCATAAATTTCTTGAAGCACAGGAACAAAATCAAACATCTCTGTCAGAGATGTCAGACTCTGATCCCCACTGTGACCACATATCCTGAGTGTAACTACATGGAAATAGACTTGATTTATTAATTGTTCATGGTAGTTGAACCAGGCTTCACACACACATTAAAAAAAAACTGGCAATGCATGTAGTGGAGACTAATACTTGTAGTCACAGCATAAGGGAAGGTTTTCCCCTCTCCACATACAAGTCTGTGCTTTCTCTGGGATAAATGAGGATGTAGGATTGCCAAACAGCCAAGGAGAACACCTTGACAAGGCAGTATCTGGTGAAATATCTCCCTGAAGATCCTGGCATTTTGCAGATCTTACAACCAAGAGTCCATTTTCTAGGGTGGCATGGCTTGTCTCTGCAAACAAGTGCAGAACCTCCTCTCCAGCCCCCACCCAGCCCTTCGTGTACCTCTGAGGGCGGACACCTACAAGCCCTGACACTTCCAACATCTCAGTGTGAGCAGGGAGGTGGCAGAACAAAACTTGGTTCCTGGATCTTGAGAACAATATTGGCCTGCCTCTAATCTTAGACCTCTCCAAAAATACAGTAGCTGAGGTAGTTCAGGAACACAGACCCCTGGAGTTTTTAGCTGAATGAGGGATATCTATGCATAACCTCGAGCTCCCTCATACTTCTCTCTTAATCTGCAAATGCTGTCTTCAGGTTTCTAATGCAGGGACTGTCTTAATGCATACTTTAGAGATATATATCCATGATTGGGGCTCTTTGGGAACTACTGTTTGAACATAATATTTTTTTTAAAACAACATATACAAAGTAAACAGGAATGCCCTGTGACTGCTCTAAATGACATATGATGTCACTAAGATAAGGGACTCCATCTTACATTAAGACAGGAAGTCACTGGTATCTCATTTAAACAGCATATTATGGACTATAATTTTAAATTATTCAGTTATTACCAATATTTTAAGAAATACTCTATTTTCCCCAGTAGATAATGGAGAAATTGATTTAAAATTATGTACACTTTAAAGTCACATAACAAGCATACTCTTCTTTCCTGTGTTGCACATAAATATATATTGCAATGTAAGAATGAACAGCAGAATTTAAACACTTCTATAGAAATGCAAAGTTGAGTAACATTTAGATTACTCAGACCCGTGCTGCTGTGCCATCTGCTGGCTACTAATCTGTAATGCAGAAACAGAAAAAAATACCCACTAAAGCTTAAACATGCCTCTTTTCCAAGTCTTACTCACAGTTTTCCTCTAAAAATTAATTTTGCATTGTTTTGGGTTTTTAAAATCTATTTCTTCGTTGTCTTTAGGAACCAATGATGATGAGCTAAATAACCATAAAATTCCTACAACATTCTGCAAAGATAGTCAAAGCCATATTTGAAACCAGGATACTTTAAGATATCTATACTTTGTTTATTGTTATGGTCTGTTTTGAAGGACAATACCTAAATCTGTAACTAACTGAAACAACAGAAAGAAGTCAATTTGAGGCATAAAGAAGTGAAACCCTTCTTTACCATTTAAAGTTTATATCTTTATACTCTTATGTCCTTATACAGAGCTATGTAACTAATACAAGAGTTTAAATAATTTTTACATAATGACTATTTTAATGCAGAAATCTACCTCTGTTTCCTCACTGTATCTCCTCCCCATCAGATACCTTTGGTTAGTAAAGTAGACACAGAAAGACCCTTGGAGTCCATGACTAAGAAATGGAGCCAGGTACTTTTTTTTTATTTTAACTGTACACACATAATACAGAAGAAAGTAACTAGCCTTCTCTTTCTTGGCTGCAGTCTAGAAATCCCATGGTTTAAAAAAGATACACAGTTTCTCTCTTTGGTCTCATTAATCTCAATATTTACTGAAAATAAACCTTTGTCTGGGGACCACCACTAGCCTTCCTGTGGGCTGGAAATCAATAGAAAAAATAATTATAGTCTTACACCCAGATGGGTGCAGAGGCTGATAAAGTTGTTTACTCAGAGCTTACTAGATTTTTTTTTTCATTATTATTGTTGAAGAGTCTGTAACTGCAAGACTGCCTGGGGGTATTCACAGAATACCAGGAGCATTTCACATTTTAAAGAGTGAGAAAGGCAGAAAGGCTGTTTATTCAGATAGAAAATACTGAAATTCAAGATCTTTCAGGCTGGTTTTTTTTTTTTAATAAATATCAACAATTTGAAACCACTCGTGAACACTTCAGGAGTAAAGACAGAACAGATACAGGGGGATCTTTGTGCCACTCCATTGTGAATTTTTTCTTGAATTTTTTTCTCTTTCAAATGTATTGACTTACCCATTATCCAACCCATTCTGCCCAAGTTTCTTTCCTATGTCACCTACCATCACACCTGGCATTGGTAGGAGAGTTTTTGTATCTCGAATCTGTAGAGAAGTGAAACAAAACATTTCAGTAAGGGAACAATGAAAGTTATTGGCTGAATTTTTCAAAGCTTGAAAATATTCCCAACTTGTACCCTGTTATTAATGATAAAGAGATATCTCTGTCTCTTTCAAGCACATAATCCTGGATATAACTTGTACTTATGCATCCTCTCATTCTGGACATATATACTCGAATGAAAATTACTTTGGAAGAAGACAATAATTACATCACTGTGTTAAATATCCCTCAACACTGATGACTTCTCTCAGCAGACTGCCTCAGAAACTTCCTTCAGGTGTACACAAACACAGCAGAAATCAATGCAGTTGTTGTGTAACAATCAGCTTTGAGATATTCTCTGATTTTGTAATAAACTTTGCTCAGTCTGGAACTAGTTCATGTCATTATGTACAAGTTTTCTATTGCACCAACATATTTTCTGATGCCTTTAATCTTATAAAATGATTTCTGTGGTAGAAGATTTTCAGATTTCATGCAGATCAGCCTGCAGCATTGGCAGACACAAATCATCTTAAGCCCCATGCAAGACTTTCAGGACTTCATACAACACAGATGAGTTCTAACTATTTAAGTACCATGATCATATGGAGACTTTTCAGGTCTTTTTCAGAGGTTTTTGCAGAAAACATACTATAAAACTAGCTCTACAACCTTCATAAAATCAGTGAACATTTAAAAAAAGTATCCTGGTTACAAATGCAACTGTGAAGGAATTAAATAAAAAACCTGCTGGTCAGGTATAAATAACAACAACAAAGTCTTTAATTTGAACCCACTGTTGCCCAAAAGAATAAAAGGATTAGCAGTATTTCCACCCTACCTGTACAATAAAGGAATGTATTCCTTGGCACTTTCCATCAGGAGTATAGAGCTGGGCAAATAAAACTGCATGAGTGGCATGTTTCCCCATGTTACCAACCCAGAACTTTGCAGCTTCAAAGTCAGGTGTATTGATGACAAATTCCTGTAGTCAGGAAAGAAAAAGAAAATTTATATAAATAATAAAAATCAGGTCACATCTATTTTTTTTCAATCACCTTGGCAATGTTTTGAAAATATTCATTAACTGCCAGGATTTTATTCTGTACTGCATTCCAGCACCTGAGATCTCTCTTATTGTGTTCAACTTTGGAGAGAACACATGTAGTAAGGAAAAAAAATTAGAGTTCAAAAGCTCATTAGCTCATTGTAAAGCCTGAAATTCAGCTTTTTTAATTGCTTATTTAAGCAGTTAAAAAGGAAAGAAAAGCAGATTAATGGACTGGGAAGCATTTCCTAGATCTTAGGTTAAACAGAGCTGTGAATTCAAGTAAAAAACTGAGAGAGCTGTCTCTGCTGTGAGAGCTGAAGCCTGTGCAGGAACCACTCCTCCTTACACAGTTTTGCATGGAAAGGAAGCCTGTGTGTGTCAAGGACTAACCTGAGTGCTGGGATCAAATGTGGCTGTAGTCCGTATGCCTTTGGTGTTTGTTCCGTGGCTGAGTTCAGTCAGAGCAAAACATCCAAAAATCTAAATAAGGAGATACAGAGCACAGTTCAAGACCATTTTATTACATTAATTAAAACTGCAAGACTTTCAAACTATTTAAAATCCAGCAACTGGAGAATAACTCGGCAAAAAAAAAAAACCCCAAAATAAAACAGGAAGCAGTAAGGAGCAACAAAAGAAGCACAAAGCCCAGTTTAAGTGCACTCAGAATATTTATCTTGCAAAACCAAAGAGGGTCTGGCCAGACAGGGAATGCTGCCACAAGGCCTAGACTGGAGAAACTGTTTAGGATTGGCAGCTTCTGTATCAGACAGGCTGCATTTGTTCTGTAGAGTACTTGGTCCCAAGACCCCACTGAACTCCATGGGGTGTTTCTTTGGCATTAAGATATTACTATTTTTCATTCTGTAGCATTAGAATGGATTTTTTATGGCAACATGTCAAGTTTAAGTGTATCCTAGCAGGATATTCTTAAACAATTCTGGACAGAGCCTAAACTTGTGTAATGTCATCTATATTGCCTTTTGGGAGAAGTTCCCAAATTTCATTAATTTTGTCTACATGTCAACTTGGACAGTCTAAAACATATCCAGGAAGTGGTTTATGAGCTAGTAGTGAGGACAGTCAGAGCTCAATGCTTGAATCTGCTGCATAGGCTTTTCTTTTGCTATTTAGAGGTACCTTGGTATGTAAAGAGATCAGAAATAACACAAAGCTACTAATAGTGACACGATTCTATTAGCATCCATTTCTCACAAATTATTAGAAAAAATTACCTCCATGCTATAAGTTTGTTTCAAAATGTGTAAAAATCTCTTAGAAGCACTCATAATCGGACCTGCAAATACCTGTAAAAACAGAATAATGAATGAAATCAGTGCCCTGTGATGAAAAGCACAAATTGCACGTGATTTTTAATAGTGATGTCCAGTAAAGAGACCAGGGAAAGTGGGCTGCATAGTAAATATGATTAGACTATAGCTGAGGGTGTAAGTCAGGATTTGATCTTGTCAAGGCCCCTTTATAGATGACTTGTCCCAGCTCTAACCTGTTCAAGCTTTCATTACAGATGCTTAAAAATACTTTCCACTTGTCCTTAGTGATGTTCCCTTGAGCAAAGGAAAACTTAAATACTATTTTAGTTTATTTAACTGCAAACAGATTGGGAACTGAAGGCAGCTGCTTCAGGATCAAACAAGAATGCTGACTTGAAGTTACTTTCAGTTTTCACCTGGTTCACACAACAAAACTCTAATTCCTAGATGCTTCCCAGCTATGTGAATAATAATAATTAGTTAATAAATTCAACTGATAATATTTGACCAGTTATGTTGAGCATTCTTTGTGAGAGACCCATCTGGAAAAAAAATGATTAACAGAATTCAGCCACTGATGTCAGCAAGAAATTTTAAACTGCTTTTCATTCCTTCTGGATTCTGCTCTTCATTAAGACACTGGGGCTTAGAGCAGGTAAGTTTCTGATACCTGTAAATCTTTAGCAAACACACAACCATCAACAACCAAATTCTTTGGCTGCCCTAGGGAGGGGGGAGAGGACTAAATAAAAGAAGGCATCAAATTTTTTTCTGTGTCGCTGTACTGTTTCACCTTTATTTTCCAGGTGGGATTCCAGTGGAGACAGGGGTTTAACAACGAAGGTCAGCCACAACTCTCTGACTCCTCTAAACAATTAAAACCTAATACCATTTCTGAAAAGAAAGGATGAGGAAAAGATCAAGTTTTATTAAAAGAGGCATAAAGCTACAGAATTATAGTATTAGAAGTTACTTAAATTAAACATACACCACTATAGCTCTTGAAGTGTACTTACAGCACAATGTAAGACAAACTGGAGACATGGAGACCAGTCGTACATTCCTAAGCAGAGCACCGTATGAAAACACCTTAATGGATTCTCCATCACCTCCTGCTGAGTAAGGAAGTCATACTCAAAGAACCTTTTACAGCGCAGGAATGTCAGCTCCTGGTATTTCTCACGGCACAAATCTTCTCCAGGATGATGTGCAAAGAGAGGATCATTTTCCAGTGCAGAGAAGATTCTATTCTTGGAGGGGAAAAAACTGACATGAGAATATTAACCTAAAAGCATTAACCAAAGCAGTTAACTTTCTTCTAGAGCAATACTGGGTCTCAAACTACAACCATTTGGTGAAAGGTATAAACTTATAAACCAAAAATTCCAGAGAATTAGAAAATATATTTAAATGGTCTGTCATATATACAGCTCATACAGCTGAATTTCATGACATCTCCTTCACCATGAAGTGATTCACTGATTCACTCTAAATCTGCAAGAACAGTATGGTAAAACTTACTTGCTTTGTGCAGCAGCTTCACTATCTCAGTATATGAAGCTGCTAGCAGAATCTAGGGGGCAAAAGTCCCTCAGTCAGAGGATAAAGGTAAAACTCCAGGGCTTACATTCAGCAGAAATAAGCCATGATGGTAAAGCCATTCAGCTACCACAACCACTTTGTTTCCAGATGGAAGTAAAAAAATGTTCCACTTAATGGGACCATCATATGCAGCCCTTCAATGTGGGGATGTGCATCTTTTAAGGCTGTGATTTGGATGCTTTCTGTATTAGATAATATATTATGCCTTTTTTTTTTTTTTTTTAATCCCAGAGCTGTGTTTTTAAGAAGATGCCCACATTTTCTAAAATGTCTTTCACATAAGAAGGAAGAAACCCAGACTTCCTGTGCTTTCCTTTGAAAGGCAGTCATTCCCTTTTGCAGTGTAAACATCTCTATATGCCCACACAGCTTTGAAACTCCTTCAGACACAGAGCACTTGTGGTTTTTCCTGTGCTCTAACACACACTAGTCAGATGCAGAACCAGGCCTTTTTGATTTCTCTGATCTACCTGCTACGATTTTTATAATTATGGTGAAGATTCAGGATTAGCTTAAATCCATATAAATCTACACCACTTTCTGAAAGTTCTTTTTCCTCCTGTATCTCCAAGTCAAGCATTTCCACACCATCTCTTGTATTGCAGTTAATCTCTTTTTTTGGTAGGGTTAGCTTTCAGCAAGGTTCACATGCTAATCTCCAATTGCAATGCCTGCCACATAAGCATTAATGCAAGCACAGAACATCATAGGAAATTAGGTCAAAGACAGACAGAAATACTGCTTGACAGTGGCTTCAGCTTAGCTCTGCATAAGTGCCTTGCAAAACCATGGGATTTATGATTTAATGCAAACAGTGAAGAAATATGATAGAATACAGCTCTTTCTCAGTTTGAAATGAACACTCAAGTTCTGAAATGTAGCACCCTCTGGTCTCCCCTGTACTGATGTTCAGTAATTAAATGAGTCTTACGAGAGAGCAGGTAGACTGCTTAAAAATTCAGCTTTTCTGAAAATTGGCTATGCAAGTCAAATTTCTGCATGCTCCACATTTACAGAGTACTATTAACTATATTCCCTTAAAAAAAAACAAACTCCATACTTCTACTGATATCTCCAAAATTAAAACATGCTTACAATTCTTGCATAATTTACCTTCAGCTGGATGATATCTTCACCATCTATGAAAACTGCCATCTCCTTCCAGTTGAAGGAAGCTTTCTCACGATATCTGGAAAGTGGCCCTTTAGGGAAATCTGGCAGCAAACTATCCCATGAATTTTGGTTGCCAGTCACTTCTTTCTGATTCAGTGTGGATGCCATTGTTAGCTAAACTGCAGCAAAGAAGAAAAGATAAAACACAAACTGAAGCATCACAGATGTCTGGTTTTTAATTATAAAAAGAAATAAAAAGAGTTGTTAATTAAATCCATGGACTTGTTTAAATGTATGAGTACAGCACTGCAGAGGCAATTAAAAGCTTGCTATTCCCTTCTTCTAATTCAACCGGCTTGATACAAAGTAAGAAAAAATGCCTTTGATCCAACGTAAAGGAATTACATTGTCTGTTATTAAAATATGAGCTAAATATGAAACAGGGACACCACTGGTTATCACTGTATCATGAAATAAGAAAGGGTGTGATAAAAGACCCAGGCAAGAAAAAAACATGGAGTAATGCCCCATGAAGTCTGCGGACAACCTGTTGTGTGCATCTATGGGTTAGGCAAGAGCACTACAAAACTGCACAGACTGCAGGATTTCCCTGTCTGTAGGTACAACTGCACCGGTTCAGGAGAGGAGACTCTCCCTTTTCCTTAGAACCTGGCCCAAAGAAGTAGGGGCTGATCCCGTGCCTGCAGACGCTGGTGTTGGAGAGCCCTCTGCTGCTCACGGCGCACACAGCGAGCCCTGCCACCACACGGACAGAGATCTCTGCTGAGCTTGGAGGAGCAAAAACCATCGCACAGGGCAGCAGAAGCTGGCCACGATTTAACGGGACTGGCCGAAAAAAGAAATTCAAAGGTATAGGTAGGACATCCTGGCCCAGGGCTGGACAAGGGCTCAGTACACACTTTGAACATAATGAACTACAGAAACTATTTCAGCAGTCTGTTTTTTCCACTTCTTTTCCCTGCCTCATCATCTTGATATATCTCCTTGATACCTCTCTTTTCTTTCAACCTTATCCTTTTATGGAGGTTATCCTCTAGTTCTGAACAGTACAAACAAAGTAGAACAGAACAGCAGGGTATTTCTCCTTGCATCTTCCAAATCAGTTCTAGGAAGATGAAGCTCTAGTACTGAGCAATAGGTTTGGAAAGAGAGGGGAAAAAAAAAGACGTTGAGAAAGTATTTCAATGTCCAGACAAATAAACAGAAACTATACTTTGAACTGGAAAATAGGTAAATTAGGCAGCTCTTGGAGGCTTTTTGCTCATAAAAGAGAAAAAAATTACATTGTAATACTGCAGCTATTGCATCTAACTTTATTTACTGATTTTTTACTTTAACTGATTATTTACTTTAACTTTACTGATTTATTGCAAAACAGTGATATTACCCAAATGAAAAAACCTAAGACTTCATAAAAAAGCACTGTACTTAGAATACATTACAAATTCTCTGACTTCACGCAATGTTTTAATATAATTTGGCTCCAAGTCAACAGTTTCCAAACTAATTAAGAAATCAAAATATGTGGTCACAATTTCAAAACTAATTAAGAAATCAAAACACGTGGTTACAATAGGAAAGTAACAACGGGCTGCCCTAAAGAATAACTTCACTGTTAATTTCAGGCTTGCTCTGAAATTTCGAAACGTGTGTGAAGGTGGAAGTAAAAAGCATGTTATTTCCAATTTGCAAAGAACTGCTGTAGTTTCACTGTGAAATGTTGAATTGGCAACCTTTTTCCGTGCAAAGTGCTCCTAGTAGTAATTCAAATTCGTACCTGGGCACGAAAAACGGGTCACAAATCACGAGGGCAAAGGTCAGGGTACTACCCTCAACTATCTTACCTAACAATGACACAGCTCAGACACTTGGTAGTTGTCAAGAATAATGACACTGTACCCTTATGGCTATGAGATGACAGGATCAGTGTTTTATTTTATTTCATAGCGACTGTGCGTTTCCGAGCAATCTGCTGCAGGCAGTCCCCCGGAGCAGGGTAACCGCAGGCAGGGTGAAGGCAGGGCAGAACCGCTTCTGGGCGGGCCCACGGCACGAGCGCTGTGCGAGCGGCCCCAGCTCGCGGCGGCGCATCGCTTCTGCTCAGACAGGGCATAAACAGCTACATAAAGTACTGAAAACGGTGTACCGAGATGTTTCCCTGACCGGCCGGCAAGACTGTCCGCTGTCAGTCAGCCGTCCCGGTCTGGAGTTTGCTCTCAGGAGGAGTTTTCACGCAGCTGTCCTACACCCTCTGTCCCAGCGGCACAGATCTTCCTTCCCCAAACCACACACGCGGTGACAACCCTCCAGCCTCACGCCCTGCTGGGAGCTGGCTGCTCCCCGTGTTTTCAGCCGCAGGACGGCACCGCAGCGATCTCTTGCGGCACTCGGAGCCCCAGAGCCGCAGGCCGGGGCGAAGGGACCAGTACGTACCTGCGGCCGCCGCCGTCTCCGCCCCGGGAACTGACGGGAGCAGCCTGCGACGCGTTCCGCCCCCTGGTGCAGCGCGGCGGCGGCGGGCGGTGGATGGGGCCGGTGGGGA
>WEIU01010589.1:336355-381846 GCA_013389925.1 Aegithalos caudatus | reverse complement strand
GCCGCCCCGCCGCGCCCTCGGGCCGGGAGCTGGCGGTGCAAGGTGAGCCGAGACGGCGCTGAGGGACCGGGCTGTCGCGGGCCTCTCCCCTCGTCTCGCAGATGAGAGAAATGCCGCTTTCTTCTCCCTTCTTTGTGGGAAAGACGATGGACTGTTGTCCCCATCGTGTGCTTAGGGTTTATTTTTACCCTTTTGTTGTTGCGCTAGGCAGCATTGGAGTTTCAGCAGTTGAAATACAAATTACAGAGGCCAAAGACCTGTGACACTCAGGAGCTCTGTCACGAGTAAGCTGCCCACGCACAAACGCTACTCGTAGTGCAAACCTAATGATGGGCTTGTAAGGAGTGGCTGTAGTGTTTGGAAATGCAGAATTACTGAGAAGAGTAGGCAGCTGTGGCACCTGCCTAGGCCTGTGGAAGTCTTTGTATCGACTTTCTTAACGTTTACTATTGCTTAAAAAAGCTCAGCTTGGTTTTGCTTTGCTTTCGGGTGCAGTAAACACTGCTAATATAAAGAAACTTCCATAGGGTAGAACTTGTCATCGTTTTTAAGATAAATTTTGGAAAAAAAGCATTGATATGGGTTAAATTCTACTCATAATGTTTTGGAAAGAATAAGAATTCCATCAACAACTCAAAATTCAGAAAGACTGATACTCGTTTATGGGGCACACTTGGGATATTCTTGAGGCCTATGATTCTTACCTGATGCCTTCAAAAATATTATATGTTGGAGTTTTGAATTATTTTTTTCTTTTGATGCTAGGAGAAGATGCTCCTGAGCTCCATCTATAGAGCATATCTCTAAGAAAAAGCCTAGGAGATTTTTAAAATTAATTGGTTTGCAATTAGAAAATGTCAGACGTGGTAAGGATGGGACAAGATAGCACAACTTAACACTTGCTCTATTTCTAATTAATCTTTCTTGTCTAACTCAGAAAATTTTGGAGTCTACTGAAAATTGATTATGTAGCTAATATAGCATTTTTAGCTGCAAGAATGTTTGTTTTGATGGTAATTAAAAAGCCTTTTTCAAAACTGAGAACTTAATAAGTTATTCTGAAGAAACCACCCTGGGTAAACAATAGCTAAAAAGATTTTTTAATTTTTAGAATAAGTATTACTGCATATACACCTTCTTCCCAGGACTCTGGATTTGCTGTGGGATATGGAAAAGCAGCAGTTGTGTACTAGAAAAATCTTATTATTTAGTTTTTACCTTATTATTAAAATAGTTAGGTTTGATGAAAATGAATACTGGACAGCCCTAGATATTGTGGAAACATCATGCAATAGAATGCTAAATTTGGAGAACTCAAATTGTCTGGTAGTTTCAGATGTCAGGCACACCAAGAAACAGATCTGTTCCTGGCATTGTGGTTCTTTCTCTGTTGCCTTAGATCTTGCCTCACTGGTTTGCAGGCAGTTCATTTTGGTGCTAAGCAGGGTGGGTTGCACTGTGGAATAATAAACCAATATTTGCATATCTTTTCAGATGTTTACAATGGAACCGTGACCTTTCTGCCTTTGGAGGAAAGCAGTGAAGGAAAATACCTGGTTAAAAAGTGCAATATTTATCAAATTCAGCTTAAACACATAAAAGATGAGGAATGGTAAGTGTAGGAATAAGAGAGGAAGCAAACAGTAAGTTATTGCAAGCATCACACAATGATTTAATATTGGTATACAGGCAGTTTAGACTTTATAATTTTCTGCTTGATTAGTAAATTACAGTAATGGTGTGATATGAGTGCATATTGTTCTCTAAAAGGAAACATCTACAATACCCTGAATAATATAAACCAAACCTGTTTCACCTTTGAATGTGAACATTGACCGTACCTTTGTGTGATCTAGAAAAAAAGTGCCTCTTCTGATTGTGAAGGATGTAGCAGTTCCTGTGAGAAAGGTTCTGTGGCTGTTAGGAAGGGTGAGGACCAAACTGGAGTTACTGTAAATCCACTGAGCTTCAGTCACTGAAATGTAGATCATTCAAGTTGGTCCTGAGCATCTGGGGATGTAGCTATAATAAAATCTGAATAAAGTTAGAAGTCATGAAATAATGAATTATGACAATGGATATATTTTTCTCCTGAATTTTCCTGTTATTTTTCAGGAATTTCAGAAGTTGACTTGCACTGTTTAGTGTTTGGCTATCTTGTGAAATCAGGTTGCTCATTATATTTATTGTGTTAAATGCAGCTTGGACTCTTATGTACAGTGTTTGAATTGAGAGATAATGAGCTGACAAAATTCACGGAAACTATTCCATTATTCGGTAACTTCATTGCTTTATTTTCCTTTTGTTTCTCTACATATTTACTTATTCTCCAGTCTAGTTTTATATCTCTGATCTGCTGATTTTCTCCACTTAATCCTTGTTTTCTCTGTCTTTGAGATAGCTGAAATAATGCAATATTGTATTTATACTAACTTGTTTGTTTGTTTTTAAGGTCTGTATCTGTTGTAGCTCCATTTCCAGAAGATTGGTTTTCAGATGGAATTGTGTACCCCAAACTAACATGGCTTGGAAATGAACTTTTGTCCAAACTGGCTAAATGGTCTGTGGAGCAAAAGCCCAGTGAGTTTAAAAGTACACTCTCACTCATTTCGGTAGCAAAATACAGCAAGGTTTATCAGGACCTCAAAGAAAAGTACAAAGAGATGGTGAAGGTAAGTTTAGCAATAAATGCAGTAAATTATCCTTCAATTTTTTAATAATTTTTTTTGTGATAAAGTTGTTTTTTTTTTATAAATTATTTTTTAATAAAAGAAGGAATTGAATAATAATGTATTTTTTTGATTATTTTTTTGTATATATATGGAGAATAAAACAGTTTAGTACATAGAAGAACTTAACTGGAAAAGCAGGATTTAGAGCCAAATTCACAATAAATATATGGAGGAGTTAGGCATTTTCCAGGATGTACCACTTGTGATAAAAAGGAAGTACTAGCTCAGTGGAATAAATAGTCATCTACATTTTAGAAAGCACAAATAAAACACCTCCTTCTCCAAAACCTTTGGATGCTATCTTAATATGTGTTTGATTTAGAGGAGCAATGTTGTAATTTTTTTTTCTTATCCTGGAGATCCTCAAGAGCAACAGAATGCTGAGTGAAGTAATGTCTGTATTGCAAACTTGGCTCTAGCTGCAAACAAAAAAATTGGTAAATGCTTTTGTAAAACATAGAGTGAAAATGTGGAAAGGTTTTACTGTTAATATTTCTGTACTAACAGGAAGATACATAGGAGAGGAGAATTAGAGTTTTGGGTAAGGCAGCGATTCAGCCTTTAGTTCTGCAGTAGAATTGCTGGTGTTGAGCATTTTAGTCTTTGTTTCACTTCTTCATTTACTAAGTAACTGGCCCTTTCTGTCTTCCTACTTCAGATTTTGGTTGTTCATGTTCTATTGTGCCAGGATAATTCTAGGTCTGTTCCCTTGTGAAAGGAAATTTACTACTGTTCATGTTCTCAATATTGCAGAGGTATAGATAAGACTTTTTTCTTATGAGAAAGTTAAGCAAAAGATCTATGGTCTGTTACAGAACAGATGCAGCTGTTTACTTGTAACCTGCACATGGGAATCCAAAATGCTCTTAGAAATTTATTGTTTGGTTGAATCAAGCAGTCTTTATATTCTCTGGGTATATTTTAATGAGGTTAAAATGCAAAATCTGTGAAGTCCAGAAACCTACTGAAGTGAATATCCAAATTGCTGTGCATGAGCTTTTTTTTTGTTGTTTTTTTTCAGATGATGCAGAAAATAAATTTTTATCTCTTTTTTTTTATTCTATTTTTTTTCTTGAAGGTATGGCCTGAAGTGACAGATCCTGAGAAATTTGTTTATGAAGATGTTGCCATTGCCACTTACTTGCTGGTAGGGAACTGCTTTACCTAATAATATGCTGTAAGGTTATATATCCTAATATAACCTCTCTAAAGAAGATGATTTTAGAGGTAAACAAAAATTTCTTTGTGAAGGTACGATGATGATTTGCAGTCTTCCATCACAAGCAAATTTATCATCTACATACACAAGATTGATTTATTTATTTCTAAGTAAGAAAGCCAAAAGCATTACTGTTGAAGTGATAAGATGGATCAGTTGGATATTAGGATTGATTGTTTTATAAATTTTTTCTGTTACTTGGTCATTTTATACTATGACCAAATAAAAAGCTGTGTTTTTTCACTGCTGTGCCTTTCCTTGATAAAATTTCAGCTTCAGTCCCATCTTCAAATGTAATAAGGTCAACTGCAGATGCTAGGAGTGCAGATAAATGCTTGGTGCAGTTTTCTCTACCTGCTTAAGATTCTATGCAAATTCTGCCACCTGCAGTTCTTTAGAAACTTCAGGTTTTTAGAAGGCAGGCACATAAATATTTTTGTTTGCCATCCAGGGTGTGGTACACATTGAACTATACATGTAGCATCTTACCTAAATCAATAGTTATGAGTAATTTAGCTCATTTACAGTACTCAGTGAGGACTTATTTATTTTGATAATTAAGTGTTTAACCCCTTAGAACCTTAGATACTGACTTGGGGAAGAAGCTGTGCCATAGACCCACCTTTACCATTCTCACCACCATCTTAGTAGTCAATATTGAATATTAGGAATTGAGTTGTAGCCACGAGAAAATTCTGGAGTGATGGCATTTTTATATATGCAAATGTTGGTTTACAGTGATTATGTTTTGGCTAATATAGCAGTAGTTTTCAGAAAGTAATTAAAATCTTTCAGTATACAGCTTACGTAAATGAAAATTTAAAGTATAATATTAATAACCTAACCTGCTGCAAAATGTTCAGGTATCTATATGATGGTGTCTGAAAGTCATTGTTTAGAAGTACATTACACAGGTGATTAGGAAAAGGTAGGTCCAGTGTTAAGTTATTATGGGTTTGTGGCATGTACATGTGACCTCATTTTATTTTGCAATCCTATTGAGATCACCCACTGTCCAGGAGCATGGCCAAGGGTGAGCTTTTTGAGTTTGTGTTGTGAAAAACTCTGCAGGAATCAGAGAATGGATAGGCTCTCTGAAGGAGGTAATGAGGAATTTCTGGGATACTGCCAATAATGCCAAAGTAGGTAAATCTAAAACAATGATCCATGAGATTAGCAGACCATGTTTATCTTCAGTTTCTTTCCCTTTAGCAAAACTGATAATCAAAAGTGACAATGTTACAAATACTAATTTTCATGGTTAAATACTCTTCAGGATTTTTGGTAGTCATAGTGAAAAGTCAGAGCACTGAGTTATGAATGTGTGGTCTCTAACTTCTCATTGAAGGTGAAATATTTGGAAAGTGGTAAAGGTTAATCCATGCTCTGCAGAGAAACAGCCACTTATTAATTACGGATTAGGTATCTGTGTAAAAATACCTACTTATGTACAGATCAAGGATTAGAATTTGGATAAAAGCTTTGGGGTCCCTTAGCTGGTGTAGAATTTGGGTCAGCTGACTTGCTAGGAAACACTGTTGCTTTAAAGTTCAGTACAAGGGATGTTACATGTACCAGTATATCACCAAGTGATTACAAAGAATACTTTGGCGTTTATTTTCAGCTCTGCCATCAATGCTTACTTACTGATGGCAGTTTGATACTTCCTTGATACTTCCTTGCCTTCCACTCTTCTTCCCTTTAACCATTGTTTTAGCAATTTATTTTATATTTATGCTCATTCTAGCCCAGAGCTGTAAAGCCCTGATTAATTTCAGCTACCAATGACTCAAAACGAAGTGGAGGATGTGCTTAGCACTTAGAAAACTGTTGATATTTTGTAAAATAATTCTTGATCCACTCTATAAACAGTGGTGCATTCGTTAATTTTTCCTCTAAAGTTATTTTACCTGTGAGTGCAGTGAATGTTTCCTGTCAAGTCTGCATTTCCAGCTCTCTCCTTTCATCTCCAATAATCTTTGATGGTTTCTTATAGGGAAACTTGAGAGCAGAAGTCTAATATGTTCTGTTTTCTTGTCTTAGATTCTTTGGGAAGAAGAGAGAAAAGAAAAAGGGTTGACCAAGAAACAGTCATTTGTAGATCTTGGATGTGGAAATGGTTTGCTGGTTCATATTCTAAGCAATGAAGGGGTAAATAGAAAGCTTTTTAAAATAATGATTGGAAACTAGTTTGAGTATTCCTGTTATGCTTTCCTTTTATCTGGCATGCAAATAGCAAAAATAAATTAATTAATGTTGCTAAAACAGGATTTTGTCACTCTAGTTACTAACAGGAAATCCTACCTGAGGATTAGGAACCATTAATTTATTTATCTTAATTAGTATACTTCATTTAAATTCAGGGCTATTTTTTGAGGTGAAAAACTAAGACAAAAAGGAAAAAGTAATGGACTACTTTAATTCTGCAAAAAGGAATGTAGGATTTTGACATAGCTTCTCTCATGCGTTCATGGACTTACTTTTATCCAAACTGAATTCTTCTTGTGATGTCCTGAGTATGTTTTTCTATATCTTTGAAAGCAGTCCTGAGATTTCTTAATTAAAAATGTCTAACAGCATACTGCACTTTCGGGAGTAGAAATGTGGCAGCAGCATAATTCAGTTTCCTGAGGCATAGTTTCTGCCATAGCAATGAAAGAAAAGTGAGACTAAACAAAACCCATTAAAGTTGGGTCGGTCTGTTTCAGAAAATTGCATTTTCCACTTTTGGGAGAACATGGGAAAATTTATAGAGGAAATGAATATCTCTTATTAGATAAAGAGATGTCATTGGGGAGGTAAGGAAATGTTCCAAGTTCTCCTAGCAAAAGGTTTCTATTCTTGTGTGGCCAGAATACTTTTGTATAATATAAGCTGCTGTTTTCCATGTGGATTTGTCAGTCAGTCAGTCATTCAGTGCTGACAAACATTGACTGTCAAAAAAATCATGTATGAGAGTTTATGAGACTTTTTACTAATCAGTTTTGCTTAGTTCTGCACAAAGTTCTTGAATTTCAAATACTACACATTCTTCATTTCTTGCTTTAGTTTCCAGTCTATTCCCCCTTTAATTCAAACAGGGGAAAAACGTGTTTGGGCTTCAGGAGTTGAAAGTCTTTGAGCTCTGTTGGTGCTGCAATAGTACTCGCCTTGTGAAAGTTTTTGATATTTTAAAAACAAACAAACCAAAAATCAACAGCTCTGCTTTTACATTTGTAGAGATACAGATTTTCAAGAGCAGTCTCAGTAGGTGTGCACAGGTAAAATAAAATTAAAAAACCCCAGATATAGTCTTAAAATTTCCTAGTAATTCCCTTTATATTTCAAAGGGAAGAAATGGAATAAAAGTATTCAACTTCTGCCTGAAGTGGAAAAGCTGGCTTTTGTTATGTGTCTAAATTTTAGCATGAACGAAATAATCAAAGTTAATATATATGTTTACTAAACCTATTTGAAATTTCTGCTAAAAGTAGTACTTAAATTGAATCTTTCTGTTGTCCAAATATTTCAGCATTCAGGCAGAGGAATTGATGTGAGGAGAAGAAAAATATGGGACATGTATGGACCAGAGACACATTTAGAGGTATTATGCAAATGTATGTCAGTTTTACTGATATGTACATTTATTCATTTGTTCATTGTTCCTCGTTGTATTGATGCAAGTGTAAGGAAGCATCCTGGGTTACAGATAGTTGTGTAAAGGGACACATGTGTTTGGTATGATGCTACCCATATCCTTTGGGGGTAAAGGGAATTATGAGAAAAATATTGTATTGTACCCTTACATATTTGTAACCTGCTTATTTCTCAGCCAGGAACCACTGGCATGACTTCCCCCTGCATGTACAGACATGCACACCATGAAATAAGCTTTCCTCCTACTGGAGGATCAATGTTTGATTGATCAATAGGATCAATCAAAGCAGTCTTGTTTGTGCCACTAGCTCATAAAATATAATAAAGCCACCCATAATTTTGGGTATTTTCTTGAAACGGATTCTGACCTTCTTGTGATATGCTCTGTTTTGGGGGTGAAATTGTTGTTGAACCTCAAAGGAGCCAACCTAAATAATTGCAATAATAACCTTCAAAAATGAACAGGAAAATGAGTCTGCAAAAGGGGTTATATTTCAAGTTTCATGTTAGTATTTGTATGAACAATTTAAGCACAGTAACATTCACTTTGGTTCCAGGCATTCTTAATCTGATTAAGTTAATCTAATTAAATTAAAGTGGTGCCAATGAGCAGTTGCCCTTTGGAGGTGAGGTGTTCCTGGTTTCTTGTTCTGCAGGTCTAAAACTTCTTACTCGGTTCTGTCAAAAATTGTTAGCTCCCAGTATAGTAAAATAATTTTCCACCTGTGGTTATTATCTAGTAGTGTTGTTTAAAGTTCATTCAACATATCTTCAGATGCCAACACATTAAATTAGCACAGAACATCAGTTTTCACAGATGGGAGGTCACAGATTGCAGTGCTGTGTAGCCTTCTCTTTGCCACCCTGCCATTTTTGGGTACAGGTTGCCAAAACTGCCATATTCCAGACTGAAAAGCATCAACAAACAGCCCAAAACCAATGATGAAGCACCAAGCTGTGATGCTTCATCATTCCTGTTGTACTGTATCAAGTCATATCTGATCATGCTGTCATTATTATTTTATCTCTTTATCTTTGTCTGGGCATGTTCCTTTTTCTGCCCATAAAGAAACAATAGAATACATGCTGAGGAAAGTGATGACTTAGGCTGGAAGGAGTTAGGCAGTGAACAGGAAGGGTGAAATCATTTTGCAAGGCTCCTGTAGCCATAGGACCCACAGAAGAAAAAAGCACCTGCTCACAGCCTGTTGTTACCCCTGAAGCTAATTTAGTTTTGATCTTTACTTACAGCATGAGTGCAGGGTGGTTGTTGCCATCTGTGTGGTTCAGTGCAATACTAACAACGTAAATGGATGTAACAGGTCACATTTTGTGTTTCCAAACTGCTGTCAGACATGGTGAATGCAAATTTGATTAGAGGTGACTGTCAAAATGGGCAATGTGGCACTGATAATTCATGCTATGCCTAGACTGAATGATCAAAACTGAAATGTAATGTATGAATAATGTGTTTATTCAACCTTAAACATGTTAAGGATTGGTAATTTAACATCCAGTAATCTGCCAAAAAAACCCCTTGTTACATTCTTTATCTAGAAATGTTTATGCATATCTTAAAATGAGGTGTAGTATTTGAAAAGTAACCAAGATAGTCTGAAATGCCCTATTAAGTGGTTTTTTGTTTTATTCTTTAATTCTCCTACAAATACTGCTTTGCGTGTACATGTGATTTTTAAGCTCTTAAAACATATATTTTCTATATAAAAAGAGATAATGAATATAATTTTCAGAATGTTTCCTAACATGGAAATTCAAGTTTGAAATTTTTTTCAAATTTGCCAAAAAATTCTTTTAATGTTCATACACATTTTCAGGGAAGAGTGTCTACTTCCATGGTGTCAACATCTTTCAGTACTTTCTCTGCTGAACTTAGTTCAAAGTGAGAAAAATATTTTTGAGGTGCAAATATTAAATTTAGCCTGTATGAAGAATTCATCCTGTTGGTTTTATTTGGGCTTTCTTTTGTTTGTTATTGGTTTTTTATATGTGAATGATAGCATGTGAAGGGCGGTGTTCTGTATACTAGGATTTGATTTGGGCAGCATCTGTGAAGGAGGAGAAAATAAAAATGAGGCTGTGTTCTGATTAATTGCTGTGTGAGTCCTACAGGCAGCAAGACAGCAAATTAGGTGCCTTTCTGAAAAACTGAGTTCAGGCATACAAGTGACAGAAGGAGATTGGCAAGAAATCATAATTTAGTGTGTGATATTTGTTTATTTAGATTTAAATGCTAGGTATCTTAGTCAGAGTTGTTATTACACTTTTTTTCTGACCTATGTTTTGTGGGTGTTTGTTGCTTAATTACTTCTCTGTAGCTATAAAAATTGCTAACTGAGGAAAGTATTGTTGGTGTCTGTGATGCTCACTCACCTTGTATTTGTCAGCTGGTATTACTTTATATTATTGCTTACTGCTTTAAATAAAATGCTTTAAAGAAATTTTAGGCTTCACTTACTCTGTTGTTCTGTTCTTTAGGAAGCTACGATCATTCCAGGTGACAGTCATCTCTTTCCAGATACTGACTGGCTCATAGGAAACCATTCAGATGAGTTAACACCATGGATCCCTGTAATTGCAGCTAGGTATTTTTGCAGAGGGAGGGGAGTGGGATGAAAGGAATTAAAAAAAACAAACAGGCAGAAAAAATCCAAACCAACCCCCCATAATTACCCATGTGGGGTTGGTATAAGCTGTCAGCTTTGGTTCTGCACCTGTTGTTCTTGTAAGACTGGCTACTTTTGATGCAAGTTGATTATTTTTACAAAATGTTTATCTTTGTATGGAGAAGTGCAGATGCAGTATTTACTTTTCCGTGGAATTCAATGTAGCATTTCGCTTTTTGAAATTCAAAAACCAGAACTGTTTTTTATTCCTTTTATGTGAAGCTGCTGTTTGGTTTGTTGTGCTTTTTTTTTCCTAGTAAATACAAGCTTATGGTTCTGCCTTGCCTTGAGCTGTTGTGCTCTTCACGACCAGCAACAGCAATTTAGAGTTTTACTTCTAAGTAAACTAAATTGGCAAAGTAGATTGCTACATCAAATACTTTGTGAAATGGTATTCTTGACTAAGCTAATAGTTTGACTGAAAGAGGTGGTTATAAATATTGCATGAAGCTCCGCCACTTAATAAAAAATTCCATTGTTGCTTTTATCTGATAGGTTGCTTTTTAAGTTTTTGTGCTTTCTGAAATAACTTACTGTCCAGCAGTTTGTTATCCTTCTTGTAGGTCTTCCTATTCATGTTGCTACTTTGTGCTGCCATGCTGCTTCTTTGATTTCCATGGGAAGTACAGCCGAAGACAAAGCAAGAAGACTCAGTACAGAGAATATCTTGATTTTGTTGCCCAAGTTGGACTTGTATGTGGCTTTCACGTGGAAGAAGATTGCCTTAGAATTCCATCAACAAAAAGGGTAATTTTGGCCCCTGTAGGGTTTTTATCTTTTTTGTTTTTTAATCTGCTGTTAGAAGCGTAGGAATGTTTGTTCATGGTTATTGTTGTAAGATGAGACTACAGTCAGCTTCATTACTTGATACGGTATCCTCTGAAAAGAGATTAAAATACTCATAGTTTTCTTGGGAATTCTACTCTTAATGTTATGGGTACAGTCCTAAAACAAACAAACAAAAAAGAAGCAAATCATGATTTTCTCTTATGTCACTCTCTATGATGGAAGACTTAACCTTATTTCTTGCCTTAATTTTTCTAGCTGCCTGTCTTACTTTTTTTTACTTAATTTTCCTGTTCAACGAAATTCAAAGTGAAATGTTTTCAGAGTAGCAAGAGGTGTCCAGCTTTAACTTTAAATAATCTGAGGATCAGAAACAATATTTTTGCTGTGTGATTGATTGTATAGCATGATGGATTATGATTTGTTCACTGGATTTCTTCTGTGGCACCAATATTCAAAGACTGGAATTAAAAACCCCTCAGATGTTACTGAGCCTTGAGTTTGTACTGGGTTTTATTGTGGGTAGTGAGAAGCCTGCATGAATGTATGGAGGTTGTGGGGCTGGGTGTAAGTATGGGACTCTGATAGTGATTTACCTGTTCCTACTGAAATAGGTCAGCTTTGTTGGGAAGAGCAGGAGCTATGCAGCTGCAGAGCGGGCTCTGATTGACCAGCAGATAACACGGTTCATCAACAGCCGTCGCGCCTGTGCTGTGGCCACGTGTGACACAGGGGCTGGATTTCACCAGGAGGATCACTGTGGTGCTCTGTGCAAAGAAGCAGGCTCAGAACCTCCTGAAGATGAGACTGAGACAGCTGGTACAATGTGGATGCCTGGGTTTCAACCCAGAGAAAAAGTAGAACAAATCAGAAATTGTGTTTCCCTCCCTCGGGATTTTGTAGATGAAGTGGTTCTCAATGTGGCGAACTTGCTGTTAAATGCAGCCCCCCAGAAATCATGTTCTGATAAGCAGGGTGGAAATATTAATACCTGGAATCGAGGAGGTGAGGTTATCTTTCCTTTACACTATCTTTAGCTGATAGAACATACCTTTTCCAGCAAATTTACATGTTTGTAAATAGATTTTTAGGAAACACTGAGAGCAATACAGTTCCAATCAAAGGTGCTTTTTTTTCCACTATGTTTTATAGAAGAATATTTTGAAATTGGTCTGAGGTGTTTTTTTTTTCCTGTTTACACTTAAATACTTTTCTAGAATCCATTTTTATTAAACCCAACTAAACCCACAACTCTACCCTATTTGAGGAGAGTATTATGGTTTAGAATATTAACATAATAATTAGCTATAAGTCTGTAAGAGTTTGTAAGAAGTGCTTCATAGTGCCATTAGGTTACAACATGATTAGGAATTTTTAGTTTAGTTTTAGGAACAAAAAGAATGTTAAACTGCTGTTAATTGCATACGCAGTCAGTTTTCACTACCATCTTTCCATTTTCTTCCATCTGATTTTATAACAATTTATAAAACTTTATAATAATTTATTCACTGTGGTTTGTCATATGTTACTGACTGAGTCTTCCAACTACATGCTTACAAACAGTGCTTATTGCAATGAGGGTTACATGCTACTGTAAAAAAAAAGCAGAGCAAACAGAAAGTTTGTCTTACTATGGAACTTCTGACCTGAGTCCTGAAAAATGAAAGCTGCTGTTTTATAGACAATATGCATGTAAAATATATACCATAATCATATTGTGATAAAAAAGTTGCTGCTAGATAATTCTGACCTTCTGCTCAAAACCATTACCATATATAGAAGTTGGATTGTATTAAGGTTTAATATGTAAGTTTTTAATAATTGTACCTTTTTTATTGCAGAAAGCCTTTCCTTGAGAGAAGTGGCAGAACACTTGAATAAAGAGACTTTAAAAAAGCTGAAAAGTGAATATGGAGGCCTGCAGACACTACTCAAGAACAACCATCAAGTATTTGAAGGTAAAGGAGTTTTGAGTTTTGTTTTTTTTCCTTAATCATATATAGTATCTCCTCTGTATGAAGTTAACTTAAAAATTACTGTGGTGGTGTTTTTTTTTACTGTTTATGGTATCTTTGTGAAAAGCTGAATATTCTTCATGTGCCCATTGCTCCAAGATATTGTTACTAAAGCTCTTATGAATGAGCTTGGTAAGGCATCTATCAGCAAAATGTTCCACACTGCCAGTATCTGAAAAGACAAACCTGTAGTTTAAGTGGTTAATTTGATGCTATTCTTTGACCTTTTATTTTTGTTCCTTCCTATGAAGTACTGATGATTTTGAGGCTGTCAAATACAGAGTATTTTATTAAAGCATTTAACTGAGGCTCAGTCTGACCATACCAAGCCCCAAAGTTTAAATGCTGCCATGAAACAAAATTAGCCTCCTTAAGAACCTACAGTTGTGAGTCTTGATGTGTTTATGTAGCTCGTGGGAGCTTGTGTTTGTGTAGGTTGTGGTAGCATGGCAGAAAGAGCTCAGTAGCAGCTCTCATTGGCTGGCTGAGTTTGTTGATAGCAGTTTTTTGGGGTTGGATTTTTTTTGGTGTTGTAATGTGTGGTGACAGCGGGCTTTGTGTAATTGGTTTGGGGCTTTTTTGTCAGTGTGAAGCTTTGCAAAACCAAAATGTAGCTTTGCAGTAATCCAAGATCTTCAAGGTTTTATCAGTATTAAAGCTGCTTCAAATTTCTGTCCTAGCAATTCTATGTCTCTTGTAAAATACTGATGAACTAATCTATGGCAAGTAATCCTGAGTATGCAGTCTGTTTGTTGCTAGTGGTCAACTCAAGCAAGTTTAACATTCACTGAAGATTTCTGTACACTTGGCTTATAAAATCCTCCTGAATTACCATCCATTTAAAAGAGTTGGTCACATGGACTTCATTATGTGTCTGAATTTGGTTCCCTATCATTTGGAATAGGTGAAATAGGATTTGCAACATGTTGCATTGTAAATGGAATGAGTGTTTTAAGTTGGCTTGGACGCTGTGTGCACATTACCTATGAAGAAAGGTCTGACTTAATCCTAGTTTGTCTCAGTAATTTACATCACATGGATACTCCCCAGGGCTTGGGGAGAGACCATGTGATTCCTCCCTTAGTAGCATGTCATAACAAGAAACTTCTGGTGGTCTCCAAGGACATTGCTCTTGCCCAGGAGGACAGAGGAGAACATGGCTACAGCTCTTTTGTCACCTGTACTGAATTGTTTTTCTTTTAAAACATGGAAATGGATGTACACACACACACCAAACAAAAAGTGGGTCTTAGAATAACTGATCAGTGGCAGTTCCTTTAGATCAGGTGTCTTGTCCAATACAAGACTGATTTTCTAGGGAAAAATTATGCTTGATCACAAATAGCTGCTAATTTTTTTTTGTCTTTTGCAAGGGATTTTAAAGCTCAGCTCAAATTGCTTCTTGATTGGCTTAGTATGAGTTCAGATCTGTCTGTGTATCACCAGGAAACCTGGAGACATTAATTCATCCAGTGCAGACCGTGTGATGTTCAGCTTTCACTGGGCTTGTTACTTTTTGAATAGCAATTATCAGAATGCAGAATGGTATTGGTTAAATATCTCAAGCTACAAGTTTCTGATACAGAAGGTGTGATTGAAGCAGAATATGAAAATAGAGCCTGGCAACTTAAAAGTGGCAGATTCTTCCCTCGATTTTCACTGCTTTTTGTCATCTGTTTTTTTCTTCCTCTCTGGCTAACTTCCTTTCATCTATTTTGTTTACTCATTTAAGGAGTTGACAGAGATTCACAAGCGTGTCCATGTGCAGTTTATGGTGTTAACACAACAAATCAATTTAAAAAATGTAAAGTGCTGATCTTTATTAACCAATGGTAATTCGGTGTTGGTTCACATGAAGAATTAGACTTGTCATCTCCTTGGTACAGTGTGTTTTTGGATCAGTGAACTGTAAATAGTAGAAGACACTTGCTGGTAATCGCATTTTCAATGTAGAATCATAAAGTTATAAACATGGAAAGAATTACAGTTCTTGAATTTGAAACTTCTTTTGTTAGAACTTGCAATCTAAGTTCAGATGATTTTAGTCTCAGTGATCCCAACTGCTGTATTTAAAATGAGCTAACAAAATTCTACAAAGATGATGCAAGGGTGCCTCAAACTATTCAGCATCCCAGTAAAACATCTCTCAGGGAAATCAATCAAGTCTTCTTTGTACTGTGTCTGCATTGTCTTGGTTTGTTGTGTACTTCTTTCTGTTTCTGTACAAATGGCTCATCTGGTTTTGCCTGAGTGATCCATTTGTAGAATATTTCTTATTCACAGAATGTCACTGCAATTTTTTTCTGGTATAATTGCCCTGGCTGTCTATTAACAGCTGCATTTTTGTTTGTTCTTAAATCTTAGTTCTAAATGGGAGAGTTCATATTCGTGACTGGAGAAAAGAGAAACCACCAAGTAAAACCAAACCTGAAGTGAAACGGCGCCTTTCAGCTGAAGCATTTAAAACACGTCTCTGTTGGTTTTTCATTCATCATCCTGATGGTTGTTCTTTACCTTCTGAAGCTTGCCCATACGCCCATGGGACCGAGGAGCTAAGGCAGTCCCAGACAATTAAAAAGAAAAAACATACACAGTAATAAAATGTTGCAACTTGTGTTTGGGCTTATGTACATAACAATCTGTGATTGACTTTGGGACTGCCTAGTGCATGAACATCTGTACAATATAGAGGGATTTTCCTCCTTCCTGTGCATCTTATTTTGCAGTTGGTTTACAAGTTCTCTTGTATTTCTAATTCTTTATTTTTTTATTAACAGGGAATTGGTATAGAAAAGTACATATATATTTTTGGATTTTTCATGGCTTGTCCAGCATTCATTTGTATAAGTAGAAAAGTTTAAAATTTCAGTTTCCTGGGGAACTCCTCAAGATCCTTAATCAGATCAAAAGTACACAATGTAGCATTTTCAAAGCCTAAATGAACCTGTTTTGTTCCACCTTTTCAAGGAGTGTTAAGGAAGCTTCTCTGTCCAACCATCCAGGTGCCATTTTGGCAGCCACATGTGCAGCACCTGAGCTGGGACTGAAGCCCCTCCAGTGAGCTCCAGTGAGCCCACAATTGCCCTGCTTGACTCCCTACCCCCCCCAAACCCACAGTCAGACAAGGTTCCTTTACTCTCTGGCCCCAGGATTCCCACAGCACAGTCTCACATGTCTCAATCCTTAAAATAATTTAAATTTGGTGCAATAACAAAATACCAACTGAAGCTGCTGCCTCTCCTGAGGGACCTTGTACAAAGGAACTCCTGGGCTTTTATACCTGGAATTACAGAAATTTTCCTATTGTTTGCAGAAGGGGTAAGAGAACATTTTTGCATCCAAATGCCAACCTTATATAATTCCACATTTGTATGTGAAAGTAAATGCTGAAGGCTAAAAATGGCTTTGTTTTATGTAAATTCTCTATCTTGTTGCTTCCTATGTGATCCACAACCTTAAAATGGCATTGATCCAGCTTTGGCAATGGATGAAATAATATGTGGACCTCGACTCGATTAAAAAAGCTCTTGATCCATAAGGAATTCAAGCATAAAGTCTCAATTGTTCATGTGATGCTGTCATTATACTCCTTTGTTTTTTTACCATCACTACTCATTAATTAATTCAGCTTTATTTGAACCCTATTTTATAGAGGCTAAATACTTGTTTTGTAGATACCTCATGTGAGTGAGAGTATAAAGAGAAGTTGGTGTTAGATTTCAATGAGAAATTCTGAGATTTAGAGATTTTTGTCTTCAGATACAGTTTCATTAAGGCTGAAGAAATATTTTAAGTTAAATAACAAGGAAATCTGTGTTTGCCTTGCCCTTAAACATCAGTAAAGGATTATATTTATTTGCTCATCTCTAAACTGACAGCAAATTCCAAGACTGTAGTGTTACTTATGGAATATTTGTGTATAGCCTCAGAACAGTTGATTTTTTAATACATCTCAAACTAGAAAATTTTATCTGTATTATTTGGATTGTCTATTTACAATATTACAGTACTTCAATTATCCCAGATTTAGAGCAATTTCTAGAGGAAGTCTTACAGCTTGCTGACAGTAAATACAAGTTTCTAGCTATGTTTTGTAATAAAATTAGGCTGCTTCTTATGTATTTTGGGGCTTTTTTGCTCAGATGTAAAGTTTTAAATACTAGTTTGAATAGACTGTACTTGTTGAACAAGTTTGGGTTTGCACACGCTCAGCTCTCAAGCCTGGTAAGGAACATCCCCCTTACTCTTTCTCTTTGGAGATCTGACCATATTTTTAACAAGCTGGAATCTAGAACTTTATTTGTATAAAATAGGCAAGAGTGAGCAACCAATAGCCTTCCTTAGGACATAGTAATGACAGATATTTAAAAATCAACAGAGATGAAATATAAAATCTGTAAGGATCCTACCAAGTGACAGCTAAAACAAACAATGAGGCAGGTATCCACTAAAATGTCTAAACATTTGGCATCAACTGATGTCAGACAATATGTTTTGTTATTGCTGATTACTTCTGTTTATATCACTGAAAGGGTATTTTCACACAAAACTTGTGGTTAATTGGGAATTCACACAGAATGTAATGCCAACGCATTACCACAAGGAATAGTTTTCACAATCAAGATTTTGTGCTGTTGTATTGTGCTGTAACCGTGGGTAGCATTTTAGAGTTTTTCTCTGAGGCAGTGGCACATTTCTCTTGTGGCAGTGCTGTGTTCACATGGCAGTGGTTTTGTGGTGGGCTTTGCTTGCTGGGAGCAGGTTGCAGTGAACACTGTTATTCAAACCTGAGCATGTGCTAGTGCTCATTTACCATCTCCCAAACACTGCTGTAGGCCAGGTCTAGCTGGGTACTATTACAATACTGCTTGATGAAAGCTGCTGAGCAATTGCAGCACAGCTCCTCTCTTCTCTCTGCAATTTTATTGTAACAGGTTTTAGCAGCTCTAAATAGGTGAGTGTAGCTTCACTTGCCTCTGTGGCAGGAGCATCACAGCAAATTTTTGTTCAGAGCTCAGTGGATCCACCTGCATTAATTTCTCTGTGAGCCCTCCTGTGCTTGGCTCCGAGCTGTGGATCCAGCCTGTCTGGATGGGGGTATGTGGATGGATGCCCAGGGAGCAGCACTTGGCTGTTGAAGCTGGATGCACCTGTCATTCTCTGAGAACACCCTCCTTCAAGCTGCCAGTCAGTCTTCTTGTCTGACAGCTGGCCAGACGCTGCACACAAAATCCAAACAGTCTTCTGGAAAGCCTGCCCTGAATAAGCAATAAGGGAAGTGCCCTCGCTGTTATTTTATATTATGATTGGGGTGTACACAGAGATACAAGTGTGAAATTAGAGCCGCTTTGCTTTGCTTTGCCTTTTTGTTTTGTGTTAGAAGTTTTTAATCCAGTGGAAAAAAAAAATGTAGCTGGGAGAGGAAGGAAAATTGCTTGCCCTTTTCTCAGGTACAAAATATTGAGAGAGCACAAATTTTTCAAGATGTCTGTCTTTTGTCAGTACATCATGCTTTTTTCTTTCCTTTGACTGTGTAGCCTTTCTAGGAGCAGTGCTTTTATTTTCCACCAGCATTGTGTATCTTCACTGGCCTTTGGTGCATTGTGACGAAATCCACCTGGTACAGACATTGCTGTCCTTATCTGTTATGCTATGGAACAGAGTATTGACATAATAATTTTATATTTGGTTTTGGTTTTATTTGTTTATTTGTTTGGCTTTTTTGTTTTGTTTTCTTTTTATTTAATGTTTGTTTTGGCAGATTATTTCAGCAACTTTAAATCCCAGACTGAACACATCACTTGTTAGCTGTGATCTGACAGTGCTGTGAACGTAATTAGAGAGTTTAGCCCAGCAGCCATATTTTTCTTGTATTTAGAATTGAAGCAGATGTGGAATCCTTTCAACTGAAAGAAGTCTTCTCTTCTATGAAAAGCTTCAATGATCAGATATTTTGTATTTTTATTTTTTTTTTAACTCGGATGTCTCATCAGGGATCCTAATCTCAATTTTACCCGTAAAACAACAGCAGAGCAGTTTTATTAGTGGCCCGTGGAGGTAGCTGGGTGTGAGGGCAGAATCCCTTGAGTTGGATATTTCCCTATTCCCCAGTACGCTGGTGCTGTGCTGCTTTCCAGCGTGACCAGCAGGTGGGGAAAGGGACAAGGCAGCAGAGGGAGCGCCGCGGGAGCTGAGTCCCGGGTTCCGCAGCTCCCGGGGCTGCCTCTCCCGCTGGGGAAATGGGGCTGCTTGGCTGTTTTGCCTTTCTCTACATGATGCAGACTATTGGGTCTTGAATCTTTCTTTCAAAGTCTCCCTGTATTTTTCCCTTTAAAAGATAACCTGTATTTACTTCTCTCTAGGATCTTCCTTCTGAATAAACATGAGTATCTGAAGTATATTACCAAGTGAAATAACTCAAGTACGCCACAAATAAGTGGCATTATTTTGATAATTGCCCTAATCACATGAAAGAGACTAGTCAAGTCATTTTTTGGCAAGCTGAAATGCAAATTATTGTTAAGAAGGTGGGTATTTAATGTTGCATCTTTTTTTTTTTTTCCCTCCCTCTGAAACCGTGCCTTACTTTTTAAAAGTGTCTGTGGTGCTCTAGGTGTTGCAGGAGATGGGAATAATGGTGCTTTTTTCCAGCTCTTCTCCTCTGATGAGCTCATAATTCCTGAATGCCTCCTGATAAACAGAGGGCTGTCAAAATCTTTATTTTTAAAGGCTTCTTGGAATCTCTGTGACTGCAGTGGCCAAAACAAATCACGAAAATGCTTTGCACTGGTACAAATTAGTGTCTGTGGGGGTCCCTATGTGGAGAAGTGTCTTTATGGTGCCATTAAGTGCATTTATGAAAAAAATTTTTTTTTTTTGTGTGTGTGGTTAGTTTTTTTTTGTTTGTTTGTTTTGCTTTGTTTTTGTTTTGTTTTGTTTTTTGTTTTGTTTTGTGGGTTTTTTTGGGTTTTTTTTTGTTTGTTTGTTTTGTTTTGTTTCCTTGCTGTGTCAGCCTTTTGGAGATAAAATGATCATTATGATAGGAAAAGGTGTTTTAAAGATGTTTTTGAACCTTGTGCCATTGAAAGAATACTATAAAAACTAAATTAATAACCAGCATGAAGTTTCTCAGTAAAAATAAATGTACCTTATGGGCATTCAACACCAAAGGGTGATCAGCAAGATGCCAGCTGAACACAGCCAGTTACATTCCTAAAATGTGTCTCAGGCATGTAATTACTCTTAGCTCAAGTTCCCAAATAAAAAAGCTTGTCATCTTTCTTGCTCTTTGCCACCTATTTAGCATCAATTTGCATCTGACACAGGGCTTGCAAAGCTGATTTGCATGGTGTCTCAGGCACTGAAGCACTCTCTCTTTAAACATTGATGCTTTCCAGAGAAAATATTTATTCTTTGGATTGAGGGAGGTCCTTCAGTTTGTACTACTGTGTGTTTTTTGTTTTTTTTTTTTTTAATTTCTTTGATGATACTGTGTCATTGCAATACTGCTAAATCTTCAGAAATGTCCATAAAAGGACTCAGCAGCATTAGTATAATAAGGAAAGTGAAAGAAAATGGGCAGTGTTGGTGTTGGCTACTGTAAGAACAGCCAACCAAGCAGTAGCAGCTTCTCCCCTGGGCAAATGGAAAAGAAACTTCCTTGGACAGCAATTTAGTAAAAAGAGTGACTTTTAGGTAGAGATATTCTAACTTGAATAATAAGAAGAAATAAATTGAGCCATATAAATGGCACTCAGTGGTCACTAAAGACATTTCCAATGCTGATCTGTCACACACCACTGTCAGCCTGGAAGCAGATCCATGGAGCCATACCAGTGCATCACAGCTGGACTTGGACACTTTGATCACAGGGCAGAGGTACCTCTGCAGCTGCACAGGAAACCCCACCTCTCCCATGCCTCCTTTATTTGCAACCAGATTCTGGAGTTATGGAAAAAGGGAAAATCACCTCTTTTCTCCTCTGAAAAAAGGACCCTTTATTAAAGCCCTGCAATGACCATGAGTTATTTTCTATTAACTTTTTGGACATACAAGACTTTGATCAGTTTCAGGTTCCTTTGAGTACCTTTGCTGTCATTACTCATCTATCACAGCACTGCATCTCTGTTCGTAGTAGATTATGGGTTTAATTTTGGAAAGTCCAGATGTGTTTTGTAATTTTGTCAACAGGCAATCAGCTTTGGCTGCAAATACTGTTCCTAAATGTGTACCCTGATGGGAAAATGGCCTTTTATGTGTGTTTTCTCCTTTGACTTATCAAAGCTTAATCAGTGGTCAGTTCTTATGAATAGGGCACTGATATTTCTGATGAAAGAAACGAGTTATGCTCCAGCTGCTTGTTCGAAGTACATTACTCTCTGGATTATTGTCAGATCTTCTGTAGGGTCAGGAGAAATTTGCTGCTCTTTGCACAGTAACTAATTTCTGCCAAGCACTGTGACATTTTACTGATAGCAATGTTTCTATCTGTGGAGAGTCAAATGGTGAATCAGCTGTATGTTCTGGACAGAGAAACCTATAGGTTGTGTTTCATTCTCCAAGTGGGTGTTGAAGAGAAAGGGAGGTAAGATAAATCCCAGTAGGTCAGCACAACCAATGGTTTTTAGAGAGGATGAAAAGCAGGTTAGCACTTGTGTTCCTTGGATCCTTCTGAAAGAAATAATTGCTGCCTGCATTGCATAGTATATGTCCACAAGATTAGTTCTGGTTGCTGGGTGTCTGACACTAAAAATAGACTGTACCTTTTGTTACTGAATGTGTCAACCATTTCTGCATTTTCCCTGAACAAGTGGAAGGTGTTTAGGCAGAGATGAGATCTGTGTATGCTCAGTTCTTTTTTTTTTTTTTTTTTTAGCATAAGTCAAGCAGCTTTGAGAAATTCTCCTTTGACTCATTAGCTGTCAAAAGCAAGTGGAAGGCATAAACCTGTTTCTTTCAGAAAAGAGGGGTGTGGCTGCAATGCAATCTTCCTCCATATGGAAGCACCCTTCACAGCAATCCAGGCTTATACATAAGCAAGCACTGACACATGGTATGACATATTCACCTTAAGTCCTGAGGGCAGTTTTGGGCACCACAATACAAGAAAGACATTAAACTATTACAGGGTGTCCAAAGGAGGGCAATAAGGATGGTGAAGGGCCTTGAGGGGAAGCCATGTGAGGAATGTCTGAAGTCACTTGGTCTGGAGAAAAAGAGACTGAGGGGAGGCATCACTGCAGTCTGGAACTTCCCCCTGTGAGAGAAAGTGCAAACACTGATCTCTGCTCTCTGGTGACACTGACAGGACCTGAGGGAATGGCCTGAAGATGTGTCAGGGGAGGTTTAGGTAGAATATTAGGAAGAGGTTTTTTTACTCAGAGTGTGATTGGGCCCTGGAACAGGCTCCCCAGGGAAGTGGTCACAGCACCAAACCTGACAGAGTGCAAGAAGAGTTTGGGCAGTACTCCCAGACACGTGGTGTGATTCTTGGGGATGGAGCTGTGCAGGGCCAGGAGGACAATGCAATGATCCCTGTGGGTCCCTACCAACTCAGCTGATTCTGTGATTCTGTGATATTTAACATAAGACAGGAAAATATATGAAGTTGTGTAAACATGATGTGCTGTTCTGGTTTCAGCTAGGGTAATTTTTAATTTAATTGTAAAGGACATTTGGGATCAACCAATTCAACCCTGCTAAATGATAAAAAATTATGTAGTAGGTTTCTTACACACAATTCAGTGATATGTCTATTATGAAAGAGGAAAATCTTAAAATCTTTGGGTTTAAGCTTTGGTGTAGCACGTCCTTAGGTGGCTTTATAGCCAGCAGGATGCCAATGTTGTTACATTGTTATATTGCTACTTGTTACATTGCTTAAATGGTGGGGCTTTTTTGATGCAGAACTGATTTTGGAGCCACAAAAGACAGTCTCTGACTGGCAGGAGGCCGTTCCTGGAGGAAAAATGAAAGAGAGACACAATTACAATTCAAAATTATCTTGATTAGTTGCATAAGTGATTTGAAATCAGTGAGATGAAATTTAGTAAATTCAGGTGCTCAATACATGGGGGGAGATACGTGTTTGTAGGCAGGGAGGGAGCATTAAAAATACAACATGTTGAGTTACTGACTGGGTGATTATTTTATAATGGATCACAAACTAAATAAGGATCTGCAAAAGAGGGATAAATCTAATTCTGGGATTTATGAACAAGAAGATGAGGCATAGGGAGTAGGAGGTGAGGCCACAGGTGAAATAGAAGGTCTGGTTCTGTACACCATGATTTAAAAAAGAAGGCTTCAGGAGATCCATAAAAATTATTAGATATTTAAAGATCAAAGGGCATGATCTTCAGATGATATAAATCACTTCAGGCTCAAAACCTCCCAAAGAACTGAACTGATTTGCACCAGCTGAGGAGCTGATTAAATGACTTATTTTTTAAAATTTTCTTTCTAATCTAATCTTAACAGTAGCAATTTACATTAAGTTCTCAGTGACACCAGGTTTCCCTCAGGGCTTACAGGAAAGAATTATTTGAGTGTAATAATTTAACTCTCTCTCTCTTCTTTCATTTTTATTTTAAACTGTGCTATAGATTTTTTTCCACTTTCTATTTTAGCTTTATTTAAAAATGAACACAGTTAAAATGGAAAAAGGAAGTACTTTTTAAATACAAGACACAATTAACCTCTGAACCTTACTGTCTCTTGATATCATTGCTGCCTGAAGCTTAATGGGATCAAAAAAAGGGTAATAGATAATGAGAAAATCTCCTGATGTATCAGAGGAGATTAAAATAAAAAAAAGACCATAGGAAGGAAAAATTACAAAAAGCTATGCACTTCAAGAAAGAAGGCACCCTTATATCTGGATGGAGGAAGCTGGTTTCTCAAAGCTTGTGTTGTCCTGCAGTTGCCCTTAGTGGGCTTGTCTGACTTGGAAAGAACTCCTGTTAACCTTCGTCAGATGGAGGATGATGAAGCAGATGGACTCAGCTCTCAGTGAGTCTGGCCATGGTGCTTTTTCCTGATTTGAATTCTGTGCTCCTGCAGCTAATCCCTCTAAAGGTGACTTGAAAGGGCTAGTTTTCTTTTTTAAAAAAACAAACAAACAAACAAACAAACAAAACAAACAAAAAACCAAAACAAAAACAAAACAAACACACAAAAAACCCCCAAAAACAAAAACAAAAAACCAAAACCCAAAAAAAACCACAAAAAAAACCCCCAAAACAAAACAAAAAACACCAAAACCAATAAAACCCAAACAACAAAACAGCCAAGGCAACCTTCTATTTTTGTATGTGTATTCATCTCTGTCTGCTGAACGTGGTCTGTTGTTTCAACATTCTTTATATAGCTATGTGTTTAATTTCCCTTAGAGGCTGAATTGAGGAAAGGTTTCTCCAAGGTTTGATCTAGGAAAAGGTGGACATCAATAACAAAAAAACAACCAAAAAAGAATGCAAAAGCATTGCTTGAGTACTTAGGTACAAAATTATCAACAATGCTCAGCTACAGCTAAAACCATCAGGGAACATTATGGATAGTAAGAATAGATTCAAAAATTATGGCAACCACTGATGAAAATTTAGGAAAAGAAGTGTTGGTTAAAAAGAGCCTAATGATAGACAGTGAGGATACAACTGAAATTCTCAAGACCTTTTTTCTTCTCTGTTCACAGGCAAACTTGCTCCCAGGCTTCCACACATACTTCCACAGTTTGCCATAAGGAGATGGCAACAAAGAGAGGGGAGCAACAGGTTAGAAACTGCTCAGAAAAGTTGATTTTCTAGAAATCTGTGAATATTTCTAGAAATCTGTCATTTATCAAAACTCAGTCAGGGAAAACAAGAGAGTCAGGGAAGCAAGACTGGGAACTGCTGCCCTGCATTTGTAATGGATGGCTCTCTCGGCATGGCTGTGCACTAGTCTGCTTGTGCAGATGCTCAGTGGAGATGATTTAATACCATGATTAAGTTTTTGTAGTTCTTTTTTCCCCCCAAGCCTATGTGTTGCTCTCTGGAATTGCCAGTGACTCATTTCTAATACCTTAATGCTGTTGGAGCAACATTCTAGTGACAAGTTATGTAAGCTTCAGCTGATTTCTCCTAGGAAATGATATCTTCTGAAGGGAGAAACTAGGTTTTCACCCTTACTGGCACTTTACTGTGATCCTCCTTAGATCCTTCCTTGGAATAAACAAATTATGTTAACAATTGAATAGACCAAAATGGAATGCTGAGAAGATTTTTACTTCTGCACTTTTAAAGGTGCAAGTTAAACATCAGATTTGGGATGTTTCTGATATAATCTCAGCTTTATAGAAGTGAGAAGCAGTAAACTGAGTTGGGTTTTGATTGAATTTATAGATCCTATGCACATTTTAAAACTTTTTGTAGCATCTTTCACACTTTCTAACCTGGAAAGTCTTTCCAAGACCTTTGAACAGCATCACAAAATATTTTTGAATTGTCTTGCAATTATTTGAGCAATATGTTCATGCTTCTAGGTTATGTGAAAATCACGTCTGTCAAAAACTTGCTTTTTGGAATTTCCTCCTTTCCTGTGAGACTGAGCCAAAAATATGTGATTTCAATAATTTATTCTAACAGAGGATCTGGCCTAATCTATTTTTGTTATACAAAGAGTAGAGTCTGTGTTTATGTTGTGGTCTTTCCTTAAAGCTCTTTGCAAATAAGTGCCTCAAGGTGGGGAAAATAATGGGTTGAGCTGAAGGGAACTGTCTGTTTCAATTTCATGTGTTACTTTAAAGGTTTAAAAACTTTGTAAATGTCACAGTTTTCTTTTTGTGATCCTTATTTCAGTGGGAGATGTCGTCAGATGACAATGAGCTTCAAGCTGGTTTCCTATTACTTTTGACAGGTTGTTCATTAAGCTATAATAAATTGATAGAACCAAGGGCTGTAAAAGATCTGTGACTCTCTTCCAAAGATGTACTCTGTCTTGATTTGAAGGTCTTGGTACTTCATCACTCTTGCAGTTGAAAATTAGTTGAGTTTCCAATTTGTGTTCAACTTGACCTGTATTCCCTTGCTTCCTGGTTTTCCTGCTATGACTCAGCATCCTTGCAGGTGTCTTCTTGAAAAGTTAGGAAATATGATTTTAATTTGCTCATGTTTGCCTCTTCAGATTTGTGCCATGACTTTCCAAACATGGGCACCAGAACTGGAAGCATCATTTCCATTCCAGTGCTTCAAAAAATGCACTGAAGTTTTCCCAGGTTCATATACTGAAGAAATATAATAACCTTTCTTGTGTCTTTGAGACAAATTATAAGATAGTTCTGTTTATCATTTGTTTGTCCATTTTAACTCTCAATTCATTTTAAGTCACTGCATTGCCAACACCCCCTTCACTCTGTAGGCATGTTCTGCACTTTTCTTTCTATGGGTATAATGTGAATGTGATTTCATTAAAATATTTTGTGGGCTTAATTGTTTCATATGCTGAATTACTCCAGATCATTCTATATAACTCTTCCATCTTTGCTCTTTATCATCCTGCCTGTTTTTGTCAGGTGTAATTGTTCTAAGATTGAATTAGCCTTATTTCAAAATCGTTTATGAAAATGTTATATATTCCAAAATCCAGTGCTAACCCTGAGGGATCATTTAAAAATTACTTGAGTTCCATGGTGTTTTCCCTTTCATGACTATTTCTAGGGATTCGTGGGCCACTTTTTAGTTCACTTATTGTGTGCTTTATTAATAAAGCATAGTGTTAATTTTTAGATCAGATGATCAGTTGGTTATGCATAAATCAAATGCCTTATAAAAGTTTAAATATATCCTCACAGATATCTTTTTTAAAAGAAAATTTTGACCTCATCAAATAAGTAAATAAGATTTGGTCCATAAAGTCTGTTTTCTATAAAATCATCATCCCTGGCTATAATTATATAACAGCATTTATATTTTAATTGAAAAACTGATAGAGGATTTAATGGAGAATTTGTCCATGTTAAATTAACTGGCTTGTAGTCATTCTGACTCTTACCTTCTTTTCTTGAAGGTATGGGTACCAATTAGCAATCTTCTGAATTCGTTAAAAATATACAGCAGAGGCAGTTACCTTGTTAGGAAGTTGTAGCCTGTCACTGAAGTGTAAGAAAAATTTTGAGCATGTCATCAAAATATTTTATTACTGAAAAAGGCTAATTTGGAGAAATTATTTTTGTCATGAGACCTTTTTAACTTTAATACTGTTTTCAATGGAAGAAAAAACTAAATTAAATACTATTAGTTAATAGTTAATGTGTTTGCTTAATATGAGCTTAACCAAAGCATCTTCTCTCAATTAAATCCTTTGTCTCATGTAAATAAAGCAAATTAAACATAATTTACATCAAATCACTAGTTGTTAAAAGCACCATGACAAAACAGGAAGCAGGAGGTTGATGTAATTATTGGTTTTGTCTTATTCTTATTTAATTAAGAAATTAAACCAACCTGTGTATGATTGAAATTCAGAGCATGTGTCCTTGGTTCAAGGACAGATTGAGCATCTGGTAAGAGTGGCAACTTTGTATTGGCAGAAAATAAAGCTGAGTCCACTTTAACCAGAAAGAGGCAGGGAAATTCAACAGTTTATGGCTGAAAGAAAGAGGCAGAGGGGAGGCATTGTCAGAGGTGGCTGAGAGGCAGCCTGGAACTGTGGAAATCCCCAGGGACAGCTGTGTTTGAACTGCAGCTGTCACACAGGTGAAGGGATTATCTAAACCAAGAGATTTGGTGCCTTATCCAGATATAAAAGAGCACCAATGGGTAATCCTTAAACAAACATGAGAAGAAGCAAAGGAAGAGCATGGCAGAATCATGTGTGGAGAAGATGAACCCAGAGCTCCTGCAGATCTGGAAAGGGAAGAGTATAAACTACAGGTTTCATTTTGTGCTAACACAAAACTAATCTGGCTAAAATTCTTGATGGAAGCTTCCCAGCAGGATAAGGAACAACCATAACCAGGTCACCTGTATTCACCAGAACACAGAGAAGGCCCTGATGGTGGTAGGCTGTGTACTTTGAATGCCAGGATATGGACATGTGTATGTAGCTGTCATGTTGGCATGAGGAAATGGTGTTCTCCAAGGTAGAGAGTCCACAGCAGCCCAATCCTAAGAACCCACAGCAGAGAAGAAGAAATTATCAAAGTCCATGCTATGTAATATCACTGTACATTTTACTGTATCTTCTGTGTTGCTTTATGTTCTAGGAGCAAGCAGACATACTTCTGTATGCCAATTATGATGTTTTTGGTGCTAAATTCATCAAAAACAACCTTGTTCAACTTGAGAAATGCATACAGTTTCTTGAGATTTATTTACTCTTTCACTCATATGCACCTGTTTACTCTCTTTCTGGAACAATGTGATGAAGAAGCAATATTCAGAACTGTTGTAACAGTAGGGGAGGTGTCTTAATTTATTGCTGGGCGAGGCTGGCAGATAGCTCCCTCTTCACAGGGAGCAAGGGGAAAACAGGAAAGGATGTGCATTTAGGTGCTTCCAGACCTAATCTTCTAAAACTTGAAGCATTGAAGTTATTAAACTCACTTCTGTCTTGTTTGATCATAATTGAAATAACTCTGAAATAATTAAAAGGAGCATATCTTTTTTCAACCTGAAGCATTGATAAAGCAGTAATAAAGGCATCACACAGAGGACATGAGCAGCAGTATCAGTCAGAACAAGGTACTTTTTCTCAGAATTTTCTTCTATTTTGTCTACTTTTTATAGCAATGAATATGTTATAAGGGTCATCATGGTATCCATGTGCACTATTACTTTCTGAATGTTTGATCTCATTTAATTGCCATCATATGACATTGTGTCTAGAACTGCTTCAGAGTTAATTGTGCAGAGGTTGATGATAAGATGTCACAAATATCTAGCAAGGTCAAATACACCCACAACTTACAAAGAACAGTACAGCTCTGTGACTAGATTCTAGTTTACATTTTGCTACCATTATTTCATTGCAAAATGACCCCATATACTACATTATATTTACCTAGTTAACAAGAGGAGAAAAAAAGTCAGCACTATGCAATACACTTGTGCAACTAAGGTAGTGGAAAAGAAGCAAAATAATCTTTGTCTCTAGTTTACTTTAAGCCCAGATTTATTTTGTTTCTTTATGTTTTCAGCTTGCATTGTGGATTCAAATGGCAACACTGGCATCCAGGAACAATAAACTTTGTGAATCAGAAATGAAAAATAAGATTTTGAAGTCATATAAGAAGTTTCAAATAAATATTGTCTATGAAGACAATGCTCTAAGTTCTGCCTTACCAGTTTGGGACACAAGACAGAGGCCCTTTGAAGTCCATTTCAAAATAAGATTTGCAGTGCTTAGTTTGGTATCTAAGAGTCATAGGCTTTGATAGAAGACCCTGCTTCAACAAATGACATTTGATTCGCTAAATAAATGATGTGCTTTCATTATTTACAGAATGTCTGTCCTTAAATTCTTTGAACATGTGTGCTGATAAAATGAATGTATTACTCCCTGGAAGCTTTGGATATTCTTATGTAATGAAATAGTTTCAACAGATGGTTAGTGTATAACCCCAGAATTCCAGTGGATGTCAGCAAGATGTGCTTGACTAGGTTTATCCTTGGCTTAGACTCACTGAATCAGATCTTGCTAGGTAAGAAATGGGTCTGTGTACACTACCCAGTTCTGGTGCTGCTCTCAACAGTTTATCTATATCTAGGATTCTTAGGCCATACCAGAAATATTTGGAGTCATTGTTATATTGTGAATTGATTTTTTTCCCCACCGGAAATTATAATTTTATGTGTTCTTCTTCAAGGACATGTACTTTTATCCAGCATGTTTTACAAATAAAAAAGAAATCTGCAATGTTAATGATATTTGCAGATAACATGAAATTTGAAAAAGACAGAGAAATAATCAAACAGGAAAATGAGAGCAATTCAGCCTGCAGAAGACTGAAAAAAGTTGATTCTATATGGTCAAACACAAGAGGAAAAATAAATAGACCAAACAGTGGAAAGCTTGGTGGTAGGGAGAAATTTTATACTAAACACTGAATGGCAGACTAACAAGTTCACTTATTGTATGCTTAAATTTCCCTAAATGTTTTTGTAGAAGTACTCATTCAAATTCAAAATAATAGGGAAATTATCATCACAATACATTGTTATAACACCATAACATTATTTTATAGATTTTACAGCTGAGAAGCTGGTACACATGTAGATGTAGTCTTCATAGAGCAGAGTATTCTCAAGAGAAGCAATTTTCTGGCTTAAACCAAACAAGCTCTTCCAAGAGGCATTCATCAAGTGAGGCTGTCTGTGGCAGTTCTTCCAGACTGAAGCCAGAGAGGTCCTCTTTGGTGTCAGGAACAGAAGTTGTGTTACTTTAGTGCTGATATGAATATTAACACTAGAACTGTTCAGTTTCACTAAAAAAATAAATAAATGGAGTTTACAGTGAATTATTGGCAGAAAGGCCTTTTTATATGTCTCCATTAGTAAAATATGCGGCTATTTACCCTTGGATTGAGAAGATAAGCCTGCTTTTTTCATGACTTCTTGGGACCAGAAAACTTCGGGTTTCAGTTCTGGACGTGACNAATACTTAGTGATTATTAGCACCTAAATTAAAGATATGTTTCAAATTGTTAACACCCAGCATCTCCTATGCAATGCTGGTTTATATGTGTCAAATAACACTCACTAGTGTTACTCTGTTTCAGTAGAAGGATTGCTTTGGCCTTCAAAGTAGCCCAGATTTCTGCTGCAAAGTTTGCAGGAAAAAGCATTTACCTATGGAGGAGACAGTGGCTTTTTGTCTAGAGCACACTTTGGGTTCATGGATGTGACCTGACCTGGTATGCTCAGTCTGCAGGAGCAACTTGAATCAAAGTTTGCTTTGTTCAGTAAGTGGGGTGTCTGAGTCATCTGTCTACAGGTAATCTTTCAGTCCTTCTTCTTGGTATTTTTCTACTTTATATTAAAAATGTGCAGTTAATTTTCAATATTGTTTCACCTCTGAGGAATTAGAAAGGAAATCATCTACTGTTCTTTTTTCCTTCACAAGATCTAAATTAGATTTGCTCTATTTTAGATCTACTTGCAAGAAATCTCACAAAAGAATGTTTAAAACTTAAAAACAAACCCAGAAACAAAACAAAAAAAGACCTGACTGCTGATTAATATTTTAATATTTATTCCCACTTTCTTCTGCTTGTTGGGACCATTTTGTCACTGCAGAGGACAAGATCTAGTACTTATCTCAGATGGCATGCTCTCCCTTGCTCCCTCTCCTTTGCAAGAATATCGAACTGAGCTTCTAACCCTGGTTTAGAGCTAGACTACTACTGTGCCTCATAGTGATATTCAGAGAAATTGTGAAACAAGCACAATTGCACTATCCCAGAGCAGCCCCATACCATGTCTTTTTTTCCCCAGAAGCTGGTCCCTCACCTCCAGAAACTTGTCTCAGCAAGGGGAGTCCTGGGCAGTGCTCCTGCAAGCACAGTCACTATTGTCTGTTTGCTTTCTCAGTCAGCAATTCAAAATCTTTTGTTGCTTTAAAGACAGGCAAAGGAATGGGATAAGAGTCTTCACCAGATGGCAGCCTCACAGATGAGAAGGTGCTGCCTTTTCTCACTTTGTGATTTGTTGAAGCTTCCTACTCTTGCTGTTTTAATATCATTTTGTTGGCATGTTCCCAGTGAACCTGTTTTCCCCATATGTGATTATTTGTTTTTTCTAATCCAAGGTAACACTGCTGGCAAATGTCCTTGGATGTAAAGTGCTCCTTTCTTATTCTCTTCTGATCAATAGTACTTGTTTATTCTATCCAGCAAATCTTTATATGTGGTCCAACAAAGGGCCAACATAAAATCATCATGTTATTTGACCACTTTTTTTTGTGTGTGTAAATGGATGCTCAAGGATTTTTCTTTGCATCTAAGGCACATGATAAGTTTAGGTGACATCTTTTGGGTTTCCAAGACCTCAAGATAATGTATTCCTATATTCTTGAGATTAATTTTTCACCTGTTTTTCTACATAACTTGGCTATTGCCAGATGCTGTGTATGCACCACAGTGTGCAGTTGCCTATTTATAAAAATAAAGGGAAATAGAATTGAAGTTTATCCCATTATACATAGAATGGGGGACAACAGAGAGAAAGTAAACACTGGTTTGCCACAGATATTTATCTTTTGCAGGACTGAACTTTCAGATCACTGCTTGCCTTGTAAAGAGGGACTAGTGCAGTGAAAAAAACCTAAGGAGAAACAGGCAGGATAAGCTTGTTTTAGTAAACAAGTGTGCAAGGGCCTTGATAGTGGCTTTGATGGAAAATGACATGGCACCTTTTGCATCCAGCTTTTCCCCCCTCCCCAGAATGGCCTCATCTATTTCACAACCTGGACATTTTCTGTGAGATTTGTAGTTAGCATAGGACAAAGCTGCACTAGAGAAATCAAAGGTTTAGCAATATCAGCAAAAATGGCAGTCCGGCTTTTATTTTATAATTTTTATAGGTGTAGTCTCAAACCCAACTGAATTAACTTAGACCAGATGGAATGTAGTTTAAAAGCACTTAAGATGTCTGGACAGAAACCAATAGATTCATTCATATTTTAACTTGGCTGAAGTCCTGCTTAAGTTCTTCTGCTTAAGTCTTGTTTCTCCTTCCATAAGGAGAAAAAGCCTCTTAGAATAACTGTTAACCCTTCCCTTGGGGAAATTCCCAGAAGTTTAAGGCTGGGTCCAGCTTCTTCCTGGACTGACTAATTTGAAAGAAATATTTGAATCCACATCTGCTTCCAATACAGAGGAAGGAGATGAAAAATTCTTTGTATGAAGGTCATGGTTTGGAGCCATTCTACTTTGTATTAAACAATCATCCAATGACATGAAAAGGTGAGAAAATTAGAGAACAGACAGTATTTGCAAGCAGAGTGGTGAGCCTGCTTAGTGGTAGATCTGCAGCTGATACAGGGTGACTGATCCTGTCTGTTTGCAGTCATTTAGCAAATCAAAAAGGTGATTTGTGCTTCTCCTTTTGCTGATGTGCCATCCTGAAAGATGAGTTTGTGAGCTTACAGCTGGGTGATTGTGGAGCTGGTTGTCAACATGAATGTTCCTCTTCAATAGAAATGGATGTGGGAAATGAAACCACACCTGAAGCTGTGCCCTATTGACACCCTATGGTGTCTTCTGATCAGGAGCTTATTTTGCTGGGTCATTGTGCACATCTGTCAGAATCTTCATCCAGAGAAATATATATATATCTCTCCATATCTATCTCCATGTTTATATATAAGTAATCAAGGCATAGATTTTTCTGACTTCACAGACCTCTGCATGCTAACCAATATTTGTAAAATTATTCTTTTTTTAATTTCATTTAAACAACCTCTGCAGACATTTAATGTGGAGAAAATAAAGAGGTTGAGAGATGTGTTTTCTTTTTCTCATTAATTCTGTTAGACACATAAGGACTGTAGAGTAATTAACATATTGATTTAGAGTAAATATAAATTAGCCTCATAATTTCTCACGTGAAAGCTTGGGGAATAAAAGCTTGATAATAGTGCTAGAAAAATGTTTTGATTTTCCATGGATGTAAATTTTATGGTCAAGGAATGGGAAAGAAAGGAGGGTTATACATCAAGTACTGACATTCTCTTTCATCTAACAGATTTCATCTTTCTAGCTTTCAACATCAAGAGCTAAAGACAGACCTTAATGACTGTGATTAAGATATGCCCTTTTACATCAGGGCTGAAAGTTATGCCTGGTTATTTGAAGGGGAATAATAAAAACCACATAGCTGTATTTTACTTGGCTAGAGCTCTCCTTGTATTAACCAACATAGTGCAGAAAAGTTATGGGATAATGAAATTTTATATGAGAACTTTTAAAAATAAAACGAGTGTAAATTACTGAAAATTTATGGGTCATTTATTCAACTACTGTAGTGTTATTCTGGCTAGATCAAACATTTGGCTAGTGGACTAGATTTTTTTTTTTTTTCAGATGAAAGAAATCAATGAGAAATAGTATTGTCCTCAGACCTATAGTCAGCATGACCTCTGTCTCTTGTAGATTCTTCTGTTCAGCTATTAAAATCATGGGGCTAGATTATGAGCCTACAGAAAATCTATTTGCTTCAGTGCAATCAAGAAGGAACAGTAATATTTTACTAGTGTATTGGATCACTGTCTGTTAATTAAAATGAGACTATATTAAAAGGACCTATACCTGGAAGATTAGATCGTAAAATCTGATCTCTAAACATCTCAGTCAAAGCTGTAGTTAGGATGGAATTCTCTTGGGGAAAAAATGCTCAGCCTTTTGCACCACCTATCTTTTCAAGATATAAGTCTAAGAATATAACAGTGTTAACTAATAGTAGATCTTTTGATCAGAATTTAAGAGGGACAAACTGAGTTCAAACTAAAGAACTGTCTTGCTCAGACTGTGGTTATAATGGACTCTTGGGGAAGGAGAGCAATAAACAAGGCAGGTATTTCCCTGTTCTGTCTTGTGTCTTGCACATGTCCTAACACATCCCAAAGCCATGTATGTCTAGCTGTTAGTAGCTTTATCTGCTAACTGTAGTGGGTACGGAGCTTATGCAGATTACAAACCCCTTTGTGTGGATTTAAAGCAGAAAAACAGCACAATCTTCATTTCTGCTTGTCTTTATTCAAGGAAAGATACTGTATTTCTTTTCTTGCTTCACTCTCTCAGCACCTGCCATCTTCCTCATTAGATATTCAGGTGAAGTGATGGGAAAGACTTTGGCTTAGATCTTCCTGCTTCCTTCTGCCAGGAAGATATTCACTGAATCACGTTCCAGATCATGTTGCATTTGAATATCACCTGTAACAGACAGATGAGCAGAGCCTTATTGCAACATGTACTCCTGCCTGGGGTGGTGATGTGGTGATGAGACTATGACAGTGAATCTTCTGGGACTGCATTATCCAGGTGCAGAGCATCCATGTGTCCTAAGTGTGATGAAATGAAAATTTGAGAGGGAATTTGTGTTGCAGATTGTGTAAACTGGCAATTCCAAGGCCATAAAAAATGAAATTATCTATGGTACAGCACTTAGAGACTTAAACTCTAGAGTACAGCTTGTGCCTCCACTCTGAAACTTCTCGTGTACTTCAGAGAGTCAAAAAAGTGAATGTGCTCTAGTGCAGGGAGATGAAGCCCCATAAATCTCTGCCCTCATTGACAAACTGTAGTCCTGCAGTCCAAGCTGAAGCCATATATTTAAAATAAGAGAAGGTGCTCTTCTTGTCCTAGCTTTTTGCCTGATACACTTTGGTGAAGTTAAACGCTGCTCTGTAGCCAAATGAAATAAATTTTTGGTGAGTGTGAATAAGAATGTATGGAGAGAAAAATATTTTTATTTGTCTATTCAAGTCTTGTATAAACTCCCCTAAAAATTGAATTTGATTAAATGTCAAAGCCAATTCATCTGGGATCAGAAGCTCTACATTTTGAAGGAAGTTCATGTCAGGATAAACCTCCTTTCAAAATATTGCTACAGCCTAGTTAGTACAAAGGTTCAAGTTGATTCCCCTTCTCCTGGAGTTATGCCATCTTGAATGAACAGGATCTGGTGGCTGCTCTCTGACTACTCCCAGGCAGTCTTTCCTAGAAGGGGAACACTGTGAAAATGTCACAGGTAATCATAATATTTAAAATCACTGGCACTATTAAACATGCAGTGTTTGTTAAGGAACATTAAAAACCAGCAATAAATGGTTTTCATGTCATTTGAGATCTGGCTGAACCAGAAACAAAATATTTATCACATCAAGAGCTTATAATGATTGAATATATACTAGAAGTAAACACTCCTAATGCAAATAATTTGTGGTTGGTCAGATATGAAAGCTGGGGCTAGCATTAGGTGTGTTCACTGCTGGAGATCAGGGTCTTTCAGAGCTTCTTTGCCTTTTCCTTCCCCTCAGACTCTTATCCAGACTGTTTTCCCAAGGTCTGACAGAGCAGCCCTCATCTGTGTGCCAGTAAATGGCCTTTTGTGCATCTTTTTTGCTGGATTTCTCCCCAGAAAGTAATGCAAAGAAAATGTTGGTGCCCTATTGTGTAAAGGTGGCTCCCCCAGCCCACCCTGCACGGCACAGGGTGAATGAAGCACAGTGGCAAACAGACTGCCCTGATGGTGCTGCCTCCTTCTCACTTCTACCTACTGTTGAGAGGTCAAAAACGCTGCTCAGAGAATGCTGCCAAGTTTTCTATTGCTTCACAAGGACCTAATGAATATGGGTAACCAGGTTCATTAAACTGGACAGCAGTTCTAGGGATTCACCAGGGTTAATTGCTGTTTATAATGATTAGCATAAGAGCTAGCTCCCCTAAATTCCTTTTGCAAGGAATGGGGAACTCTTTAAATGGTAAACAGTTTAAGGGGAGGGTTCTGTAATCTGGTTAGGCTGTCTGCTACTAGATGAAAGGGAATGTATTCCAGAAGTGCCTGATTTTTTCCATTAACTCTGAATGAATCACGTGGTGCCTGGCACAGGTGTTTCTGTATCACAGGGAATAGCAGACCCTGCCTCTATAGCTTCTCTAGAGAAACAAACAAAAAAATGGATTTCCTTCCCTATAGGTACATTTACAGAATAGGAAAAGAAGCTAAAAATCACTTAGGACAGAAGAGAGTGATCTCATGCAATGAAAATGCTTGCAAAGTCCTCTACACAATCACTGATATCCAGATCACATCTATTCAGTTTAAGTTTTGTAAACAAAAGGATTGAATCTAGCAAAGATTAGTCATAACAGTTTTTTGTTCCTTGCTATGAATTCTATAAAATTCACAGCAGTTTTGGAATTTAAACACTGTTTTTATTTTAAACCCACTGATACATCATTAATTCCTTCACAGAGTAAGCTTTTCATCATGAGACATTTTAGAAAAAGGATTACTTATTTTTGCAAATTAAAGCAAGCTGCACACTAATGTGATCTGTAACTAGACCACAGTTCATGTTGGTTTAGGAGATGATACTGAGATCCATTTTTCAGGATCTACCTGTATTTTTCCATACAGTAGCAAGCATGGCATTTTTGAATAGCTTTTTTCCTTTCAGCAACTCAAAACATATTAAGGAACCATCCAGCTTCTGAGAAGTGCTTAATTTTTCCTTTTCACTAGCATAAATATTTGTAGAAAATTTTGTTCCTTGCATATTATAAATAGTGATCAAGTGCTTATACATCTGAAAATCCTACAAATAAAGGTCTCAAAGGAATATAATATAGGAATTATGCACTTACTGATTATTATCTCTGTGTGATTTTTCAAGTTAATATCTAAAAACAGGTTAGTTTGTTACACAGGCTGTTTATAATGCATATTTTTCTTGGTGTTTTATATATGTGTATGAATATTTTTATGTATGTGTAGGTATGGCTAGTTTATTTAGAAATGCATTGTAAATTAGTTATTCTTAACTTCCCTGTAGCTACTGGTTGACTTTCAAGCAATCACAGGACAATCCATCATAAAAATTCTTGATTTATATTCTGATTATAGGAGCATCAATGCCATTTGAATACATTTGCTGGATGCATTATGCATACAGATGTATAGATATTATGAAATACATTTATCTATTGTCTCTACTTGTGATATTTTTTTGCATGCTAGTCCAGGTTTCTGTAAGCAGCTTTTCAAGGAGAAGTTTTGAGCACCCAAATGAAATTAATCTGATTTTATCTTTTTTATTTGTGCTGAGTAGAGACCAAGGTGTTTGCTGTGTGTCTTGTGAGATGATTTTTTGGCAGACTAAATGTTGACCAGTGTTAGACTATTACATCTGTGCAGGAACAAAGTCAAGTTATTACCAGCAGCCCATTATCTGCTGCACCAGAAGTGGAGCTTTTTGGGGAGCTACAGATTTCAGCAGAGGGGCCCTTCTGCCACAGCTGGTGTGAAGTTTGTGCATGGGCTGCTCTCAGAGAACAGCAAGCCCCTCTCCCTCTGGGGCTTTGCTAAGGCCTGCAGAAACAAAAATGGATATTGAAATGGAAGCATAGACATCTCTTCCACCCCCCAGGCAAGAAAACACAAAGCACAAAGAGTTTGCATTCTGCACCTCTTACGGGGAGTTTACGCAAGCACAGAGTTTCTGTAAAATTCTATTTTCTGCAGTGGAAGGGTCTGACACGTGTTTGCTCTGTTTCACTGGTGTGTGATGCCAGATTCAGAAATGTACTTGGGCTGCGTGAGCCACCTCCTGTCTCACATAATAGAGACCCCAGTGCACAGGCAGAAGGTAGGAACACAGTGTCCGTGCTGGGAAAGCAGTCTGAGCAGAGGAAAACCAGCTGAAAATACGATCTTTTATCAGCTGCAGGCTGTTGTCATGAGTGACAAAAGCAAATATGCCTAGCTCCTGTGTCTGGCTGGGAGCAAACAACACTGCAGCCTGACAGAAACATTAAGAATTGCTGTTTCCCTTAGCATGGGAAAGATGTGGCTGATATGGATGTGAGCTGGTACCCAGGGCCTGAACTGAAAAACCTGGCATGTTACTGCAATGCTGGTGGGACCTCAGAGCAGGGATGTGTACAGCTACAGAGAAAATGAAAGTTGGGCCCGTAGAGGGAGAAAATCTCTTCAGCTGCCTTCAAAAATGCACTGAAGAGGTGAGATTGAACCAGTTACCTACCAGTGCTGAGGAGGGAGCCCTGGCTTTCCTCTTAATTTTCATCTTTTCAGTCCTATATCACTAAGAAATGTAAGCTGACAGCACAATACAGAGAGTTCTCAGAGCCTTAATGTGTTAGTGTCAAATGAAACAAAACCTGAGATTAGCTTTTTAAAGGATTTTGTATGCTACAGATAGGAACTGAAAGGCTTTTATAAATCAGCTCTGTAGCTTTGGGGAAGGAAAGAGGGAGATGAGCATCAAGAAGGAATAGTGATGGAATAATTAAATGGATTAATGGATAGCAACAATAAAACGGTGCATTTGCCTACATAATTAGTAGCTGCTTGGGTTTCAGAAACTCAAGGTAATTGACTGAAGCTGCAGATCATGCTGTAAGCTGAGAAGGATAAAAAATACATTTCTAATACCTAGAAAAACTTGAAATTGTGACAATAATTACTAAATTCTAGGTTTGCTGGTTCCTTTGTTTCTGCTCTTTGTCACTTAACGTTGTATAAATAAATATTTATTTTGCCAGAAAAACTATATTCTCATATAGAAAAAGTCTTTCAATTGGTGTGACGGTCAGGTGCTGAGGGTTGACTGACTGTGCCTATTACGTAAATATTTCCTTCCTGCAGAGAGGAAGGAAAGTATGAAAAAGCTCATCTAGAGGAGCTGAGTGGCTGGGCTTGCATCTTTGAATGTGGGAGGTGGCAGCTCTTCTTCAGTCCAGGATGGAGGTCTTGGCTGTTGCCAGCAGCCTTCAGCTGCATGCTGCTGGTACCTGAAGTCTCCTGCTCAAGATACTTGTGGAGTTTCTGCCTTTTAATTTTAATGAAAGAGAAGAAAATTATTTGAATAGCACTTTTGCATAATTGGTTTTGAGTGACCCTATCAAGCAAGTGGCTGAGCAGGCAGAGGTGAGCACACAGCTTCCTGGAGCAGCAGGGAGCAGCAACACCCTGGGGCATAGACCTCCATCCAGCATGGATGAAAAACCTGGGAGAAAACCCATTCTTACTACCTGGCAATGAGTACCATGGTGCAAATCAAGGAAGAACCTCGGAAGAGCAGGGAAAAAAAATTGTCTGTTCAGATCTGAGGTAGATGTTCACATCACAGGACTATCCATGAGCTATCCTAGAGCAAAGGAAATGCCTCTTGGTAGTGCTGTTCCTGGTTAGTTGGTGGTCATGTTTCAGTGGGTAGCGTGGCTTTTGATAAGCAGACTTCTTCCAAGCCAAAACTGTTTTGCTAAAAAATCCCCAGGCAGTCATAATAATGACAGCACACTCTGAACTACTTACTATGGGTATCTTCTGTGCCATCAATCTTCTCATGAGCAGCTGGTGGTTTCACCAAGGTGTGTGTCCTGGCACAGGCTTGACAAGTCACCCTGTGGGGAAATTGACATTTCATAAAGGCTTCTACATCTTGGTGCCTGATTATACATAGTACAAGCGTGTGCTGAGCAGATGGCTTCCCAAACCTTTGATTTGAAGAGCTGAGCCTGTCTTTCTGGAGGATGCACTCTTCAGTAGTATTTATATGGCTTGAGCAAACTCCAAGGAAGCTTTGCAGTTATACTATTGCTTCTAAAGTACTTATGTGCTTCCAAAAATTCCAACTGCACTGGTGACCTCCACCTAAGTCCATTTCCCTGGCTGCATGCAGATCATATGTGTAAGAGAAAATTCAATTTCATTTCAGTATCACTCATTTTTTCATAGTTCTTCTGGTAAAATTTTGTAGAATTTTGTTAGGATATTCTGTAGAGGTTGCTATCTGGCTTAAGTAGTTAGCAGATGATGCCATTTATGAAATTCACAAAAGCTTAACCTGGGAAAATACCACAATGAATAAAACCCCCCTTTATTGCATTTAATTTCCATTTGATATTTACTTTGCTGTCTTTAACCTTTATTTATCCTCAAGTCCAGGGCTTCATGGCTGGTTTACACTTAATTAAATACTTAGGCAGAAATCAGTATGAGAGTGTCTCAAAATCTGGTTCTTACATAACTTTGTTAACTGTCAAACAACATGAAATGTTTTAATAGGACACCATAATTTAGCAGATAACATGAGGGAGTTAAGCTAGCACATGCAGCTTGCTTTTTCTTATGAGTGCTTGCATGTGATGATTCCTGAGGGCTTGTTAGCAGTAGACCCCCAGCCTCCACTGGCACTTAATACTGATTAAATTAAAAAGCATTTAGTCCTTCTGTGAACACCTACACTCAGAATAAAGTAGCCTTTGGTCAGTTTACCAGGAATGTTAATTAAGCTAAATTGAAATAACATTTTAATTCCAATTAAAATGCAGGGTTCCTGCCACAGGAGTTTAATGTGTGATCACTTTACAGCCGTAGGTGTGCACTGTATCCAGAGGTTTCTGCTGGGTAGGGTGGAATTTAAAAACCAGAGGCAGCTGTCTGTGTGCACACCCTAAGAGATAAATAGTGGGTAAAAGGGGTAAATTATCTTCCAATTTCTGGGTGGCAGAAAGATGCACAAACACAGCTGCAAGAGTTGTTAAAGTTTAGCTCTAAATTCCTGGCATCTCACCCCTTGTACCTCACCTGTATGTTGAGAGCCTTCACTAATCCAGACTGACTTTCTTTACTGCTCCCAAATAGATGAGCTTTCAGTCTTGTCACTCACATTGTCTGTTAATTTGTTTTCTTTGTAAGAAAATGTTATTTCAAATACCTCATGTGTGTTATTTCCCATAACAAACAACTGTCACTTGATATCTGAAAGGGACAGGCTGTCCCAGGAGAATGCAGCTCCCCTTGAATTTCTGTATTCAGAGTTCTGTCTACACTGTCCCAAGCCTGGAATTGCTTGGGAGCTAAATTTGAAGAGAAGCAGTCCCAAAACAGAGCAGTGGAGCTGGCACCCAATTCTACTAACAACAGTTGAACTACCATTTAATTCCATTTTTAGCATAGCAGAAGCCCCATCTGTTCCCAATATTAAAATATACACAGATAAAATGCTCTTCTAGCAAATTGGATGTAAAGATGGTGTGGCCACAGTTTGCAAATATGCATTTCTTTAGCAAGACTGACAAAAAATATATTTTGAAACATGACCACTCCACAAGTCCTTATTTTACTTCTGGAATTTCAGGTTGCTGCCTGTCGTGGTCACTTTTTGAGACCCCATATGTATCATGGTAGATGTGAAATGAACAGGCACCTGATTCTTTCAAGGTTATTCATTTGGTGCAGTAAAATCTTTCAAGTCTCTTCAGTACATAGATTTTTTTAAAAGAGCATCTCTGTAAATTACATCTTTTATTATCACTGAATGTCAAAGTACTTTAACTCCACAATGCCAAGCAAGAGGTAACCATCAGCTGGATCCTGATGTCAGCACAAAATGACATCCATGGCAATGTTTTCTGCTAAATCTAGAGAACATTTTATCCTCATTCCTTCACTCCCATGCAGGATGAATCAGTGCTACCTTAGTTAAAGGTAGTGGAGTTACAGTAGCAGAAAATAATTTTAAGGTGGTGGTGAAGTGCCAAAGTTTATGTCGTATTTCGTTTGAGATGCAATGGAGAAAGACAGTAATTCATGTATTTGTCTTAACCATACAAACTGTTTCCATAAACCAGCTAATTTTGGTGATTCCGTAAATACTCCTTTGTTTCAAGCTAAACAGATGTTTCAAGCTTCCTATCTTTTACTCTAGAGCAGAATTGTGTATAGTTTGAGCTTCCCAGGTGTAACTGGAGAAAGAAACACAACTATTTTTCAGAGGATTCTTATGTAATAAGACACCTCACTTGCACAGAATACAGTCAGAAATACACAGAACATTGGAAAACTGAGAAAAAAAAAAGAATAACAATGATAAAAGCAGAATGAGCCAGCATAAACCAAGCAGTTCAAGGAACAACAGGAACATAAAGAAACAGGAAGGAGCCAAAACAAACAAGAAACAAAGCTGGAGAGACAGATAAGACATTAGCAAAGTTGTAAATGGCTGGAAAGTTGGGATGAATTTTAGGAGAGTGCATGTAAATAAATCTTAGTTGTCTGTTCTTGTTGTACCTTTCTTTCTGTAGGCAACACTTCCACTGTGTGCACTGAGCAATGCCTTGTCTTTACCAGTCAGTATAATTGTCTAGCAATTACACACATCCCACGCAAAATGTAAATCCAGAGATTTGCAACTGCTTGGGCCACTGCAGTGTCCATAACTCAGGCTGCACATGCAAGGACCCAAAAAGAACTAGAGCTGGCTTCTCCACTGGGTTATTCCCTTTAGCTGACCTGCTTGTGGCATGGTTGAACCCCAGCATTTCCACCAGTCTTGTTCTGAGGAGTCTGGGCTGTTTCAGAGGTGTCAGACTCCAGCCAGGGAGAGGTGCCAGCTCTGAGAAGGTTCTTGGTCCTTGAGGAAGGCAAAAGTGAGCAAGCAGCCCTGGGGTAATCTGTTTTTCCTGTTCAGAAATAAAGTCCACTGTGCTTCGGATCAGCTCTAGAACCTGATCTCAGAAAGATAGTAATTCTTCTAGTCCATGATACTCAATTCCAGGTTTAAACTCCACTAATAAATGTTTTATGTCCCACTCTCCCCTCTCCCTTCCCCCCTCTGCCCCCTTTTATTTTTTAAATTTTTTGGCAGTCTCATGAGAGATCTTCTGTATCTGAGTCTTAAAATACAAAAAGCACCAAGGACTTTCTGGGGTGTTGGAGCATAATGAAAGGGATTATTATGGGCTGCTGCTGTTGTTTCTCTGTTAATAAAGAATTAGCTATTCGAAGCAAAGGACATTGTCTGGAGTTCTACTATACAACAAAGTTATCAAGGAGAAATAATGTAGCAGACAATGATTATTTCATAACTCATACAGAAAGCTATGATTAAATCTCATGATATGATTTATTGAATTTTGAGAAGAAAAAAGCTAAGGCAAGATAGTAGAATAAGAAGTACTGAATGGGTGATGATTTACAAACAATAAGAAACTGCATTTGTGCTTGTGCCTCGGGTGTCAGACTTGGTCATCTCACAGATATGCACTCTTCAGTGTCATTAAAGAGAAATTTAAAAGTAATTTCCATTTTTTTTTTCAGTATGGTGGCATTGCATTTAAAGAAGCTTATGACTCACCCTGTGTTTACTTCATCAGGGAGCCTGACATTTAGAAGGATGTATTTAGTAAGAGTGGTTGTATAGAGGAAGAAAATTAGTTTCTCTTAACTATACTTATATGTTAAGCACCAGCAATATGTTTAGATCCACATTAGAGATGAGGCCTAATTTTCTTCTCAGTCATGCCTCTGTTAATTAGCAGTAATTCTAGTGCAGCAGCAAAGTGACTTGGTAAAGTGACAGGCAGTATGAGCTTTCCCTTGTATGTTGTTGCTGCTGTTGGCAAAAGAGGAATTTCAATACATTTATTTACATTAACAGAACCCTAATGCATTAGACATACCAATGAAATGCTTTATTTAGCACTGTAGAATTATAGATTTTGTGTTAATTTTCCATTTATTATAAAACTAAAATAAACATCTCTGGAGACAGTAACTAGGAAACACAATTTCAGTCATTTTTTTGTGACTTGGCAATAAGCATTGTTAACCTTGACTTTTTCAGTTGCACATCAGGCTGACATTTTCCTACAACAAAGGGGACATTTTCTTCTTTTTAAAGACTTAGCTTGTGCTTTTCTCAGGAATTATTCTTCTTTGGTTATTACAACAAGCAGTTAGGGCTGCAAGACCAATTTGTTTCAGAAGCTTAAAAATCCCTGTTTGTGCAACAGAGACACATCTTTTCAGCAGAGAAGGGCTATGAGTGCCAAAGTGGGAATGGACAAAACCTACTTTTCTGAGAGTATCATGTTTTCCTGTTTGTCACGTCTTGCAAGAGGAAGCAAACATTTTCCTCCTGACTTAGCCGTGTGATTTGTTACACTTTCAGCTCTTGTAGCAATTTTCTAGCTGCTTTTCTTAGTAATTCTGAGACATTCTTTACTGATTCAGAGGAAGGAAATCTCCAGAATGACTTGTGCTGCCTGTTGTAAGACCAAACCATTGACGAGAAAGGCAGCATTTCTGGGATCTCTAAATGCAAGTGCAGGTTTTGGTTCTGCAGTGATACCCAAGGCTAAGCCACAACCACTTCATGACAGAGCCACACATAAAGTGTGTTATACATGTTTTGTCTTTTTTTTTGTGTGTGTGTGAATTCTTTTTTTGTGAAATTTTCTACTTTCTGAAGAAAATGTGGATTTTTCCCATAATGGAAAAGAAACTATATACTTTAACCAGCTTGGGTTCAATTTACTGGTAGATTAACATATATCTTTCTACCATGCTAGGGAGAAACACAGGCACTGTTGGAAAGTTGATGCAAAATAATAGCCACGTCAAAAGAAACAGCAGCACAACAGAAACATTTTGCAGCACAATTCGCTTTCATTTCTTGCAGCCACAGCTTCTAGAAATGCAAAACTTAGAGGATTTCTTGGTGGAATATAACCATACAAGCTTTGTAAGCCTGCCTGCCTGCCTCTTTCAAGATCATGTATCTTCAGGCCTCAGAAAATATCTTCAGGAAAACTAGAGCCCTGCCCAAATTTTTAGCTCCTAGTGGATTCATTGGCTCAGAAGAATGGAGAATCCTCCAACTTATTTACAAGAACTTTTTATTGACATAGTTAAAC
>WEIU01010589.1:242708-336348 GCA_013389925.1 Aegithalos caudatus | reverse complement strand
ACCTAGTTAAACAACAAAAAAAAAAAAAAAAACAATGCTCTGAGATGCTTCTCCTTTTCTGGAACATTTGATGATCATATCACTTTACCCCATGTTTTACCTCAGTTTTGTACAGAGTTATTAAATTATCTAAGAACCAGTCTCTGCAGTCTTTATAAATTTCTATGAGTCATTTTTATTTTGGGCTTCCCAGTGATGTTTCTTTACATTATGACATCATAGTTCCTGCAGGTTCTGTTGTGCATGTTTGCAATTTCTTAATACACATAAAAACATTGGGGTCCTTCTCATTTGGATAAATTTAAAAAAATAAAAGGATGTCTCATACCATCCCTACTGTACTGAGATGGCTGCTCTAGGAGTGGCTTGAAGTGTGCTTTGCAGTGTGCTTTGCAGCCCCAAATAGCTGTTCACTTTGTAAGTCTGAACCTGCTTGCCTTTAAGGTTCTGTATGGAATAGTATTTAGTTAAGAATAAAACCATTGTCACCTGAGGTATAACAGAAACTGAAAAGAAATAATGAAAGTCTTGAAAACATCATGGAGTGGAGCTGGGATACAGCTGGGAGAGGTACATTGGAGAGTAGGTGAATTAGTTTGATGGTAAAACTTTAACACTGGAATTAAGGATGAAGGAGAACGGAGTTTTTGAACTAGCTGAAAACTGCCTTGGTACATGAAGACACATTTTAAAAATTGAGAGCAGTCTGAGGTTTGTGTGCCTGTGACAGCTTGTGAATCTGACTGCACGCCTGCTTTTCCTACACCGTGTAGATGAAGCCACGGTGTCTGCACGAGAGGTTATTCCAGGATAGCTACTCAGAAATGCTTCCATGCATTTATTTCTGTGCAGATCCAGCTTTGGAAATGTGTCTTGCTTTAACCATATTTTTCAAGATTTTTTTTTTTCAGTGGAATGTGTTCTATCTGCTCGCTCAGTGCTGGCAGTGTCGCTTGTTTCTTTGCTCTGCCATATCGTGGTTCCAGCAAAGGAAAAGCCCTGCAAAAGTTAGCAGTAACAAATAGCTAGGTAATGGAATGACAGGTATGAGAGCTATTCCCTTTTGGGCTGTCAAGCACAGAACATGGATCACACAGCTAAGCATTTCCTATTTTTATAGCTATTTTGCAGTGTAGATTAGAGAATCACACGTTTGCCTGGTAAAATTAATACCTTAATTAGAAAATCATGCCCCATTGCTATTTTGGGTTAAACTGCAAGGAAACCTACAGTAAACATTTAAGTCTGATTCCTCCTTTCTGGTGCTAGCAGCTAAATTAATGCACTGGAGCCTGACGATATTTGGAGTTACTGAGAGAAGTGGAGGTGGTAAAAGTGAATCTGTAAGGTACAGAGAAAATAACCCAGGCTAAACAAGATTTGTTGGATAGTAGTGGGAGGACAGGTGGTGGACACTGCCTTTGGTTGTTTTGGGTTTTTTTTTAAAGGGGAATGTAGCATCAGATCAGTCTGCAAATACACAAAATGCAAATTGAAAAATGCATTTTACTAAATAAAATATTACTTTTGACAGGGACAGCAAAACCAGACAAAAGTACAAAGCCATAACTCTTCCTAAATAGCTTTTATTTTTAAAGATTTAGGTATATCTTATCTTGTTCTTGAATTTCAGGGTGATAATTCATTCTCTTACACAAATCCCTTTCCTCTGGGTTTGCATAATAACTCTAGTCTTTTTTTCTTTACCACCTCAACATTCCAGTTACCTTATAGACAGATATATCTGTTACAGTTCTGACGAGGCTGCCTTATAAATAGTCACTGCATCTTCAGTATTAGGCTTAAAATCCCTTTTTGTGGGTGAAGAGAAAAAAAAAATCCTTATATGGAAAGAATGTATTGCTAGTGTTCTTGAAACCTGAGCAGTCTATAAAATCTTTCAAATTTCTTCTTGAGGAGGCTGTGTTTGGCCAGGTGAAGTGGAAAACTCCATTACCCTAAACACCAGCTGGAAGCAAGGCTTCCTAGAGAAATCTGAGTTAGAAGTGGAACTGCAACTCTGCAGAGGCAGCGGCAGGTTTGGATGAGGGTCTCCAGCTGCCACCAATCCATCTACAAGGATGCTTGTTCCAGCCCTTGCCCAGAAGTCATCCTTCTCCCCTCATTTCTATCTTGTTTCCTTCTTTCACTGTATTGCATTGAAAAAACCCCTCCACAGTCACTGGTATTTAAAAAAAACCCAAACCCATCAGTTAAAAGGGGAGCTCTGAGGAGCTGGTGATCAAGGGTAGGAAGGTGAGGTAAGAGCATTGAAAGGGGCTGTGGTTGGCAACTCCCTGGCCTGGGTGGGTGCTTTTGATTTTGGTTTAACTGAACCTGCTGGGTTTGACTGAGTCAGGTTAGGGAGCCATCAGCTGAGCAGTTTGCAGGGAGGGATTTGAAAGTGTGCCAGGGTTTCCCAGGGAGGTGGTGGTGAGAAGCTATTGCTGAGCTGAAGGACATAACCTTTTCACCCAGAAGAGCTCCAACTAGGGCAGGGGGTAACCAGATCCTTCAGGAGAAATAAAACTTCACAGATATCTACCAGACATAGCCAGGAAGAAGAAGGGGTGAGAAAACACTGATTTAGTGAAATGTTAAAATTTCAGCATAGTGATATTTGAAAATGAGTGGGAATTTAATAGCACAAAGATTTTTGGACCAATATGTCACTGAGAATGATTGAAAAAAAAAAAAAAAATTCAGCCTCTCTAAACCAGCCCTGGGCAGGTTTCCAGCCAGAATCCTCTTCTCTCTGCATTTTACTTCATTCAGTTCCTGCCCCACTCAGAGCTGCTTGTCAGCCTGTCTTAGTTTTGAAAGACAGGTGTCTCCCAGCAAAGAGCTGGAGGTTGCCTTTGTATAGAGAATGTGAACCCCCTCCCTCAGATCATTATAATTTTGCAATTAGGAGCTCTCAGGCAAAGCTTTGGGAATAGGAATAACAGTCCTTTAATAGGAACATTAAAAATACAAATGTAGTAGTACAAAAAGACATGCAATTAAAACAAACATAAACCCCAGAAAACCCTGACAGAGTCAGGGATGTGACCTGGCACCCTGTTGGTCAGGGTGTTAGAAGCAGTCTGGATGAATCCTTCTGGAGTAACAGACACAGTTCTGTGGAGCAGAGATGGTCCTGAAGAAAGTCCAGTGGTGAGGAGATGGGTCCAGTCTTCCTCTGGGAATCCAGTGGAAAACCAGGATGTCCTGGTGCTCCCATGTCTCTTCATTTTATCTAGGTAGGAATGCTTGGAGCACCCCTTGCTGGGCAGAACATCTCCCAGTGGGATGATGGAATGTGTCAGGTCATTGGTGAGCCTTAATGGCCCATTATCAGAAAATATCAGCTCTGAAACTCTTGCTTGGCCACCTCTTTGTTTTGGTCAAATACCCATAGGTACCCAGCAATTAATTTCCTAGCAACCCACCAAGAAAAATCCACAAACACAAAGGAAACAAATCCAACCCCCAACACAACCACCAGCACTGGAGCCTCCTCAGATGACATAATTTCCCTTTGTCAGGAGGTGTTTTGTTCTTTCCTTGGGAAGAGGCTCAGCAAGGGTTAAATTGGGCTCAGGTGGGCTGAGAGCAATGCACACCATCAAAATTTAAGTCAGAAAGGAATCTGAAGAGCAAGGAGTGTGTCCATACAGTTTATTCTGTTAAGGCATTCACCCATTTTTCTAGGGCTGATTTATTGCTTTTCAACCCATTGAACTGTGCTAAACCCTAAATTCAGCATGAATTTATGAGGATGGGAACATACTTGCTTCAAATTTCAAGTTTTTAAACATCAGTACCTCAGTATTTTGTAATATAAGTTCATTATATAATATAAAATTATATAAATGTATAATGCAACTATATAACATAGTTTAAACATAATCTACTTTTTAATTTAATGCTTTAAAATTATTTTTAATTTTGTGTACAAAAATTAATTCCATAAATATGTTAACTGAGATAATTGCTTCAAATTATTAAATTAGCTTTCAAGAGGTGTGCTTTTATTTATGCTTTCATCATAATTACATTAAAGTATCAACATGAGCTACTTTGAATTAAAAATTTTACATCCTTGTTTAAGTAATTTTTCCACTCATTTTTTAGAGGAAGCTATAAGAGGTGATATATGTTACTTTAACGGGCAGCAAGAGATGAGAAATAAATTTCAGATGTATTTATTATATTTTAAAAAAGTTGATTTCCTGTTTTGATTGCAAACATTCCTCATGTTTCCTGGAAAAAGCACATGATAAAAATTGTACTAAAAAAAAGATGCTATCCCATTAACATTTGCAAAATATTTCATGGTACTCTTGAACAACTCTGATACTTATATTGACAACGTGAAACACACATTTAAAATGCATTTCCATGAAACACAGGTAGAGTCTTAATTTGAGTCATCTGTACTTTATCACTTCTAATTAATAAAGCTGGGAAATTTTCTCTGCTTCTTGACCAAGCTTTGCAGTAGTGGGGGGTCTCCTGTTTTCTTTATGACAGAGGGAAGAGGTTGTGACTGCTTGGACAATGTCCAACTGGGCCATACTTTTCAGAGCCTGATGTAGGGGAGGTTTGATGGGTATGTGAGGAGTCAGGGGATCCTGCTCTGTGTGGCACTGCAAGCAGCACGTGTGGCCTTTAGCAGCCCAGCCAATTATCTGCATTTAGGGCACACCTGCACTTGTGCCATCAGAGCCAGCGCCTGTCTGGGGCTGCAGGAAACCTGGGCAGCCCCAGCCTCGCTGCTCACTCAGTGCAGGGCCCTTTGTTTGCACTGAATGTGTCAGCAGAGCTGAGCCTGGGATAAATTAGTGTTTCTGCTCTGACAAATTGTTAAAAGCATTTCACTCACACACAGTCACACTCTTGCTTTGGAGAACTATACTGACAGTTTTGGGTTTAGCTGTTGATGAATTAAGGGGCAAGCAATAAAAAGAGTCCCTGTTCACAGCCTCTGGGACTGACTGCTAGCATAGTCTTTTTTCCAGTATTGTGCTCTGGTGTAATAACTACTCTTGTGGTAGTTATTTTAATTATAAGGTACCTAAAGTGTGAAGTATTTTAGGACTACAAAATAACATTAGCTAAATTTTAGCAAGCTGTGCTTCTGTTACATTATCTTGATTTTATTTTCTCCTGAACCCAATTCTGCAGTGTTATCTCAGCAGTCCAATATCTGAGTCAGGCTCCTCTTTTTTTTNTTTTTTTAAGTGGTGCCTTTCTGATATTGTGACAAGCAATCTGTGGAAAATGTGGAACTGATAAAAGAAAAAGGAATTGTTTACAGGTAAGCCTGCTTCATCCTTGCTCTTTTACCAGAACAAACAAAAATGCTTTGTGAGTTTGAGCAAGAATATGTTTTTCTGTTCCTGAAAAGTAGATATAAAACAAAGTAGGACTCACTGAAATAAGCTCACATTGCTACAAGAGAAATTGGATATGTACTGTACTATCATACAGCTCTTCGTTAACAGCAACTGTTAATTAATCCCTCAGAGCCAAGGAGTCTGATGAAGACCTTTGTATTTGGCATGTTGCTAATAAGAAAGGCACAACACATGTCTGTATTCCATGGTTTGGTTCCAAATTTCCTGTCCTAGTCTGTTGCCTGGAGAGTTTCCCAAATCTTCCTTTTCCAGCCAAATTTAGGAAAAAGTAATTAACAAGCAACATTTCATGTAATCTAAATTTTCAAATGTTCAGATGTTTCCAGTCCATCTGCTAGTCCAGGTCCTTTTACAGAAGTAGTGTGGGCAATTTAAGGAAAATTGTCCTTAGCTTGTCTGGAGGTAACTGTCTCAAGGATGAGCCACATGGATAGGTCACATATTATTCTCTCACCTACTTCTGGTCAAAGACAGCTCAGATAAAAAAGCCCTGAAATGGTTTGGATCAGCTCAGCTCCTTCTGCACAGGAGATGAATATCAATTAAACGACCCTTAATAGATTGAGCTTGCAATTATAACCAAGTTGACTGTGACAATGTGGCTGTGTCTTAAAAACTAACTAGCAAATCTTAGCTTAATTAGCTGAGCCCTCAGATGCTTTGGTGGTGGTTTTCTGGATCTGGTAGACATCGATGTTGCAGCTGGACATTGGAAAATCTGTTATTTCTTGTCAAGTGGTGTCCCACCCACGTTCATCCACTGCTGCCTGTTGGTTCCTTGCCTTTCTAAGGACATCTTGGACAAAAACTCTAATTTGTTACTGTCTTCTTGGAGCAATGGAAGTTACAATCTGTTACTTAGGACATAACTTTAGAGCATGACAGGCTTGTACAGGGCTGAAAGAAACACTGCCTCTAATGATGCACTGATGCTCATCTGTCATTGGAGGTGGTGTTTTTCCAGCCCCATATCTTATCCCGTGAATTCCCATCACAAACTTCCGTTGTTTACTAGGCAAACAATTCCTAGGGTTCCAAAGACTTCTTGTTTTCCTTTTATCTTCTGCTTTGCACTTCTGCAGCTCTCTGGGGACTGATGTGAGTTGTCACAGCAAAGGCTGCCTTATTTTTGATTTTCTGTTGCATAAATGTCAGTGAGGAGAACCCTTACTGGAGAACCCTGTGCCTGCTGGGGAATTTAGCAGGGAACTGTGTCAGGAGCCTGCTGTGAGCTGGGGTGGCTGGCCCAGGGTAGGACCTGGCAAAGGAACATTGCCAGCCTACTTTTAGGCTGACACATATTGTTTTGCCCAAGACACCACAGGATGATAATTTTTATGGCTTTTTGTTGTTGTTGTTGTTGTTTGTTTCCTTTAGCTGCTTTATTCTAGAAATTTGATCCATTCAAAAGAAAAAAGAAAAATTAGGCAAAAAGAATTCCTTTGAAGCTAACCAATGGTATTCTAGTTCTAACAAAAAATGACTGCTTGGTGGACTGTTGACAGCAAATAATTTATTCATTGAATTTAATGCTTTCATGTTTCCTAGTTGCCAGTAAACAGATGAAGACAATAAAATCCAGGAATGTGTATGTTGCTCATATGCAAATCAGTAGAAGAGTATTTTATGTGGATAAACAACAACTTGGAGATTAATCTGGCCATGAAGTTTATGGTGCAGGTCTGTGTATGTATGTTTTATAGCTTCAGTTACTGTGATTTGTACTACACAGATAGGTACCTCACATTATTTTCATGAAGGTATAAGTATTAGTTTTAGGAACAGGACCAGTCAAACTTAGTTACTGGAAAAATATGCTGAAAGGCCAGCAATTGCTAAAAACATTCACGTGCCAAGATTGCTTTTTAAGCTACGTCTAAAATAATGTGCCTCATTTAAGTTTTAAGTGATCTGGAGTATTAAATTCTTCTATCAAAATTACTTCAGCACCTGCTATAAATGCAGTTTAACACTGCTGTTAACAATCAGAGAAATGTATTGTTACTGGTGACATGGTTGATGGGGCTTCTATTACTGAGACTTTTTAAAAAACTGTTGGAGTAAAAGCTGTGGGGAATGATTTAAATACGGATGATCTTGCCTTAGCAAAGAAAGGTGGACTTGGGAGGTCTCTGTTTTCTGGGACTCTCTCTGCAGACAGCAGATTTGTATACAGTGAGTCAAGTGATGGACAGCCTAGAAGTGATGGTCCAAGCAAACCATGTTGAAATTATTAGTAGCAAAATCAGTCTGCAGGGTCCAATTTGGCATAAGGTCTGCAGGATGACTGCAGATTATTCAGCCAGAACAAAAGCTGGGACCCACTCCAGGGAATTCAGTGTTATTCTCATGTCCTTTGCAAAGATCTTGATGAACAGTTCAACCCTTAAAAAAATAAAAATAAAGTCATCCTGACCAATGAAATAGGAATAGGATGAGGTTTTCATGTAAAGTAATAAATGATTGTACATTACCCTTTGAAGGCAAATTGATATCAAATAAATAACTACTGCTCTTTTAATAACTATTTTTCATATGCTGCTGTTATGTATATTTAATACCAATCTATTATGCTATGAAATATTTATATGGAATGAAACACATTGACCAGAATTTCTCAAAAGAGCAATTTTCCACAGAGTACTTCGAAAATTCATCCTGAAATCATTTTGCTGCTCCTGGCTTGGAAGAAGGGACAGACTTTTTATTTTGTAGAAGATTAATGTGTATTTGGAAGAGAGTGCTTATATTTGGATCATTCTTCACAAGCAAAAGGCTGAGTTTGTTTCACAGTGATTGCCTTTGTTTGATAAATAGTTTGTGGTTGAAATGGAATATGTAAACATTTAGGGACATAAATAACTCAGTCATGGTAATGACTTGTAGACAGTGATATATCAATGCCATTATAGAAATTTGTGTTCAGCATCATAAACAAAAGCTAAACCATACAAAATGAGAAGATGTTTCTATATAAGAATTCCAAGATTTTTTTTCTGTGTATGCTGCAGATTAGCCCAGAATTTCTAAAGTGAAATATAACGAACGAAACTCCTTCTGCAAATACATGCATTCAGTCTGTGCAGACCTGGCCTAAGGCTGCTCTGAGTATTGCTGCAAGAGTACAGAACAGAGATAAGTCTTTAATATATAATTAATACCAGACTGGCAAAGAACTGCCCCAGGTAAAGATGGCAATAGGTAGTATCAACTTAGTGGAAAGAGGTCCCTTGAGCATCTTGTGCTCTGAGCTGACCTGGGCTGGCTTTGTGCAGGTGAAGCAAAACTATGGGCAGAACTAGCACAGAGGTGGACCCAGGTATCTGCCAAAGAAAGGTGCTGCTCTCAGGCTGGGGAGGTGGGAAGGAGCTGGAACTGCTTTGTGAAGAATGTGCTGCCAGCCAGAGATGACACTGTTTGGTGACCCTGCCTTTTCACATTTGTTAACTTCTGGTCCTTGATTTTGTCATGAATTTTAGCACGGGTTGTGTTTATTTGTTTATGTTGTGGGTGGAAATATATGTAATGTCTTTAAACATGTGTTACCATCTGGAAGCAGGGATGAGAGCCAAAAACCACAGCCAGCTCTTAAAAACTCCACCCAGGGTTTTTCAAATGCCATCAAGACTTAATGATTAATAGGATACAGAGTTGCTGAATATCGTGAAGCACATGGAGCCTGAGGAATGATGAAGTTTAGTGGAGATTTTATAGCTCCTCCAGGGACTCTGAAAATAAAATGGCCCCTCTACCCTGTTCAGCTATGACATGCACTGGTTTCAGACAAGTATTGCTGACTGAGTGTGACTTCCAAAGATTATTGTTATGCTTGTGATTAACTTTCACGTTTCCAAGAGCCACGGAGGGCTCTTTTTATTGTTAGCAAAACTTCTCCACTTCTCAATCTAAAATTAACAGGGAACCTTACTGACATAAATGTCCTCCAGGAAAAAGAATTTCCCCCTTTCTGTCTGAGAATGCTCTTGTCAGAGTAAATGAAGCATCTCAAGAAAAAAAACACAATTGTTTTATTAAAAAGAAAAGCTAAAATATAGTAGGAAGAAATAAACATTTATTTCAGCTTCTCTTAAAAATGCTGTCTGCATTACCAGGTAGTGTATACATTGTTTTGAGCATCCAAAAGCCAGGGAAAATATAAAGAATGTATTTTAGAATAGTACATTGCTAGAATAACACTGCTTGAAATGAGTCACTGTGGTGACTTTTGACATACCAGAGCTTAAGCAGTTTATACAGAAGACTAGATCTCTTCAGGTTCATAGGTCTATTTTGATGTGAAGCAAAGGCTTTACTTTTCTGTAAAAGTAATTTTTAACTTCAGATGATTTCTAATTTATTAATTTGTCATATAATCTTTTTTCTGCAGTGAAAGCAATGTGTGTTCACCTTCCAAATATAACCAGGTGCTGGAGGATGCTCTGGAGGATATATGTACACAACATTCTTCAGGAACTTCTGGTCTTTTTCCTCATGTGCCTTTAATTTTGTTCTCCTCCGAAGTAATGAGCAGCTTTGAGTTCAAACAGCCAATTTAATTTGCTTTCCCTGCCTACACTGTTTGCACAAAACTTCTTTTCTTTTTTTCCCACACTTGTGATAACCTTAACCCTGCATGAGCATAGGGAACTCTGAAAAGGCTGTTTCAAAGAAAAAATAATTAAAACCCTAGCTAAAAAATTCTGAACTAATGTTTATTTATTGTGCATTTCCTCCTCTGAGAGGGAGCAGAATAAAGGTGTCAGCCAGAGAAAGCACATCATGGGGATGGGGACTGAGATGTGACATGCCTTGGTGGAAATATATGTATCAGAAAAATTTCCCATCCCTTTCTTCCCTGTCAAATGGCAGCCTCTGTTTTCTGCCAAAGCCTGTGTAGCAGCACAGCCTGAGTTATGTGAACATGAATGTGAAGAGTCATGATAGGGATGGGAGGGCAAAGTCACAGCACTCCTACCATGGGTGGGGTTCCACACTGCAGGGTTTAGAGACAATTGATTCTCAGCCAGATACAAAATCAAATATAAACCCCTAAATGGCCCTGAGGTTGTCTCAGTTGGTTTGAGCATGAAGGCCATGGGTCATGATGCATGAAGGTCATGATGCCAAGGTCATGGGTTTAATCCCTGTACAGGCCAATTATTGAAGAGTTGGACTTGATGATCCCTGTGTGTCACAGCCAATGCAGAATATTCTGATTCTGTGAATTTTCAATGTCTGCACCTGCATCCGGCTTGACAGCACTTAAATGCAATTTTACTTATATTAATAAATATGATTCTTTCATTAACCATATTTATATTTCGATATTAATTGAGTTTATAAATATTTTCAATGTGGCAATCCTTACAAGACTTCAAAGAAAATTGCAATTTATTTTTATTTTACAGCTGGACAATCAAAGCCAAAAGGCTGCTTGTTCCAGGTAACAGAGGATGTCTGTTGGTCTTTCACATCAATTGAGGAGTAAGCTTGTTGAACCATCTGGATGAAGGCAGCTCAGATTGGAAATGCTGAATTATCCAGGAGGATTTAGCCTTTCAGCAAGAAGGAGCCTTTTCAGCAGAACACCAGCCTAGTATCTTCAGCTGAGTTCAAGCATGAGCTGTGTTTATGTGCAGAACCCCTCTGTTATCATAGTTAAACTTTTCTGTGCCCAGACTTTGAAAATCTGTGTAATCCAGGCTCCTCTAGATCTCAGACGTGGAATTAACCTCAATTATATGGAGAAACTGTGCCTGCATCTTCATTACCCACTGTCTGTGTCTCCTGTGGTCTGAAGTGTAGGTAGTGCAGAGCTGGGACAGTCTTGTTCTGTGCACTGCAGAGCTGGGACAGTCTTGTTCTGTGCACTGCAGACACAAGGAAACCCAGCCCCACCAGGGGACACCCAGAGCTGCTGTGCTGGCTAGAAAAGGTGGAGATGCTGGACCTCTTGGCACAACACACAGCCCAGAGACAAAGAAAAAAAAATGAATTTTGCAGTTTATTTTTCAGGAGTGAGAGGTGACTCATTCTGAGCAAGGAAAGCCATCATTTTCTAGGGTAACTCCCTTTTGGTTTCAAAGGAGGCTGAGGCTGCATGCTCAGTGATATAGCAAGGCTGTAGCAATGAAAGGAGGAGCTACAACAGATGAAAAGTGGTGAGGAGAAAACAAAGTGAAACCTACCAGACCTCAGCTAAAATATTTATGTATAAGCTTCTACATGCTACCAAGAGATGAAATGCAGCAGATCACTGCACAGAAGAACTCTACTAAATGAAATGATACAGTGCTGCAGTCAAAAACAGGAGGGGTGAGAGCTGAGCAGAAGTGAAAGTAATTTTCCTCTGTGCTTGCTGCCCATGATGGAGATTATTGCTCCATGTAACCACTCATGGGCAACTGAGCAACAGGGCCCACATCCCCTGTGTAAGTAACTACAGAGTGTAAGGGACATGGGGTGATTTTGAAAACTTCCTTGCTCAGCAGCAGTCTCTGCCAAAGGGACATTCTCCTCCAGGATGAAGAACAGACCTTCACTTGCTGTCCAGGGAAGTGGCAAAGAGCCCAGCAGGGAGTTAACATCACCATGCCTGCTTTTGGAGCAGTCCCATCAGTTCCAAACTCGTTCTGAGTCAAAAACCTCCACATCCATTCACAGAAAGGTCCAAACAAATGTTCTACATGGCTGTTCCCCTGCTTTTATCCTTTGTCTTCTTGGGCACAGGGGTTTATTTCTGAGGTTAATGACAAATGATGGTGAGAGTTCAACACATGCAAAGGCAGCAGCTAGTACTGATTTAGGTGGTGAGGGTACAGCTGAGCAACCACAGCAGCATGGCTGTCAGGATGGGCTCTTCTCAACCCAAAGGAGGTGATTTTGAAGAATCCTACTATAATTGCTCTTCCTTTTAACTGGCATCTATCTATCCTTGGTAGATCTAGAAATGCCATATTGCTACACAGCCTTTCTCTGTTTCCCTTTTCTGCTTTGCATTTTCAGACCTAAAAGAAGCAGCCATTTTCTAAAAGTGATCTGAGCACCAGAAGCAGAGGCATGAGTTATGCAGGGAAGGGAGGATGAAGAACAATACTGAAAAGTGTCTGAAATTTTTCTCCATAGGATAATCACAGGTTTTAAAAGTTCCTTGTTCCCAAGAATAACAACCTCTGTATAAAAATGTGTTTTCATTAATGCATTTCTTTTTCTAAAAATGTCATGAAATTTAATTACATACCATTTTCTCTTATAATTTATATGGTGAAAACAACCATTGTGTCTTACCTATCAAGACAAGGTGCTTGATATTGCTTTCTTTAGCCAACAGGGAGTTTGTTTTTTTCTCCCCACTGCTCCTTCTGCAGAGATCTGATCATATTCCTGATGGATTTAAACCAGCAGGTGTGTGGTTTGGTTGTTCAATTCACACTCTGGTATTTATAGTTTCTGTTAGATTAATAATGAATCTTTGAAGAAGCCCATCTGTTAAGCAGCACAGACACAACTTTGAAGACTTTAATTTCTCTTGAATTGCAGTATTCTCAGCTGCACAATGAAAGTCATCTTTTGATCAGTCCACATCATTATAATTTCTCTGCCAAGCTTATTGTACTTACAAATGTTCTAATTCATATGCTTGTGGTGCTTAGGACCTGCATTACAGAATAACCAGTGTGGGAGCATCACAGATTTACATTCAAGTTACAAAGAGGTGAAAGAAAATGGGTGAAAGTCCCCTCTTATTCTTAGCCTATTGCCTCATCCAGCTGGCAGGAGGAGCACTTGATAGATTTTTGCTCAGTCTGAGGAAAATGTGACATGAAATGTTTCATGAGGATGTGAAAACATATCAGAGAGAATGACAGAATTTCTGAGGCTGGAAGGGTGAGGATGCATTGCTGGCTCATGATGACCTTGGTGCCTCCCATCCCCTCTGCTCAGACCCTTTTCTGCAGAACTTTTCTGTCTGGCCAGCCTTCAGACACCTTTGGTACATGGGGCTCTTCCTCTCCAGGTAGAGGGCTTTTTATTTCTCTTTGTTAAGTGTCATGGCACATTTCTTCAACCCCTTGAGCTCCCTTTGAATGGCAGCACAAACCAAATCACTGGGACCCAGCTTCCCTCCAAGCCTGTGCTCTGAAAAGCAGGTCCCTGAATGGGTCAAAATGAGGGCCAGCTACTAGTCTTTTTTCTAGATATACAAAGTCTTTGTTACATTAGAAGTTTAGATTCAGCACTAGTTAAACATTCCCAAAATGCAACACAGCAGCTCAAGGCAATATCAATCACAACAGAGGTGTCAAGAAAGGAATTTTGTTCCTGTTGTGATTGGATCTTCTTCTACAGTCCTGACTGGTTTGTGCTGTCTCTTTTCAAGCAAATGCCACGCAATTCAATGTGTGAGGAACTTCTGACTCATGAGGTGAAGTCTGACTTTGGGCCAGGAGAAGAAACTGGGGAAAGTCTTATGTGGGAGTCTGTGCTTCCTTTCCTAGAGGAAAATTTGGGTTATTTGCACCATATTGCAAAAGTGGAATCATAAAATAGGAAATTGGGCTTAGTTAACATTCACATTGCTTTGACTATGCAGAGGTAAAGAGCTGGAAAAAATTTACTTGAGCACTTAGAGTAAATCCATACATTTCCACATGACATTTGTTTTTGTATTTTCCTAAGTAAATTAAAAGAAGAATAAGCCCCAGTAAAGGAGATAGAAACATTTTGGTGTAGTCTACATTAGCTATTTTAGTTGATGAGCAAGGTATTTATAGTTGTTTTTAAAAAAAAAAAAATCACTAATTTTAACTTTTTGTTGTGTTGTGTTTGTTTTTATTTACACAAAAATCCCAGAAATCAATTATTTCTAAGCTTCTCACTTTTCTTCAAAAGCTGGGGATGGCTGAAAAAGAGATTTAGATATTTATGAAAATATTACAGTGATTTATTTTGTTTTACTTGGAAATATTAAAAAGCTCATATGATAGAGATCTAACTCACTTTAGGAAGGCTTAAATTTTACTGTGATGAGCACTATGAAAATACAGGACTTGGAAGGATAAAAGGAAATACAGATTTTCACAGATAAAAATTGTCACGTTTCTAGTACAACTGAAGAGGACATGCAAGATGTGTGTTAGCTGCTGAGTGTGATCAGTTTGCTAAAGAAAACTGGCAAGCAAAGCACAGGAATGACAGCACCAGAGCTGGAAAAGAGATTGCTTCTCTGCTGTGCCTGTGCTCCTTGCTAATGCAGAAGTGCTGGATTTCACTTTCAGACCATTTATTGTATTTTACAGTCTAATTTTTTCTGAATATTCTTTTGCTTCTATTGGGAGACTGACAGACTGACTAATGCCCACGTTGCCATGACTTTTTTCCTGAAAATTAATCTCTATGTTTCTTTTCTTCTGTTACTTATGGTTGTATCATCGATGATGCATCTCCTTTGTTTAAATAGTTTAAGTCAATCCAGCTTTGCAGAGCCATTTATTTAGGGAGTTCTGCTTTATCAAATGAGTTAAGCATGGGTCGGCAGGTGATCCATTTCACTGGTGTGAATTAGGGAAATCCCTCAAATCCCTCAGATTTCATCTCTGCCGAGTTAAATGCTAGCATTTTTCTTTCTTATTATTTCAAAATTCCTTTTCAAGCAGCTCATTTGAAAAATAATTTGAAATGTAGGATTTCTCTATGTGCACATGAAAGATGTAATCTGTTCTGACAACACCCACATAAAAAGTTACACAAGGTTACACAAGTTTCTGTAATTGTATATTTTATAGAAGTTTATCCAAGATACTCCAGAAACACAAAGGAACCTTGCATGCCTTTTGCTGTATTTTTTATTCTGTATAAGCCCTTTCCAAATGATACTTCTGCAAGTCTTTCCCCAATAATCATGTACATCAATACATATGTTTTTATCTTTCTAACCCTTTCAAGTACTGTATTTTCTCTCCTTTATGTTCTCATTCACCTTTTGATACATAAATTGGCTTCCACAGATATTTGGATGCACATACACTGCTGACAAACTAACAGCCCAGCACCTTTTCTTATTCTGACACTTGAAATCTTATTATGTTGTGATATTCTCTGTTCCTTATTTTCTATCCTATCTGTTGCAGTCATTTCCCCTTATCTACCAAGTATGAGATATTTCTATTTGCCTTATCTTTTATTAACTTGAATTACCTGTTGTACTCTGTATCCTGGTGGGAGGGCAGGGATTGGATATTTGATCGCTGAGATTCCCTGACTTTTGCTCTAAGGGAAGAGAAACAGAGACACCAATACAGAACCCAGTAACCAGAGCCTTAAATCAGCTCTTTGGACAGATGGGTGCAATCCTTGTTAAAGACTATCTGGCCAAGAACTCAACCAGGGACTTAGTTACCACACAGGCTGAAAAATTAAGTTTTGGGAGTCTCTGTGCCTCACATTGCAAAGAACTTGGCTCTGGGGTAGGAGGGAAATTTGTGAAGAGTGCTTGAAAGCCTGGGGCTCTCAGAACACTTCCCACTGCACTTTTGGGGTGTAGGAGCTCTGGGGCTCAAGGGCCAAATGCTGCAGGAAGGAGAGATCAGCAGGGGCTGACACCCTCCAGCCTCTGGTCTGGACAAGTCCTGCAAGGCAAACAAAGAGTCTTTGTCCTGTTATTTACTGCCCTCAGAGATGAGATGGTTCTGCTACAAGTGTTTTAAATATCTTTATGATATAATGTGTGAGGTTCCATTCATCAGTATAGATAACAAAAAAAGAAAATTGGAAAATATTTGCTGAGAATAAGCTAAATGTCACAACAGAAACCCAATGATGTGCTTTAGCAGAGCTTGTACTACAATCTCACCTCAAAGAGAGACTTGAAGGCCAAGCTTACAGCTTTCTCAAGATCATGGGAAATACAAGTTAAAAAGAGACGGGGTCATTTTCAGAGAGGATCTGCTTCTCTGGGCTATTTTAAGTCACAGTTCTCATTTCCAGGGAATTGTGTTCTTTATAAAATGGGCTGCCCTCAGCAATATGTGGTGTATGTGAGTTGAGGCTAGTGCTCTGATCAACATAGCCAGTGAGAACTGCCCTGGCTCTTTGGTCTGGGTTATCAGCTGGTGAGAGACCAGCTTGGATCTCTGCTCTGAATTCCCACAGGTGTTTAAGAGAACAGAGACATCAATCCTCAAAACTGACATGAAGTTCTCATAAAACATAAAACTAGGTGTCAGATGCAAAAATTATGCATTTTGCTATCCCTTTGCTGCCATAATTTAAGGGTTTAAGGGTTTCTTTTGGAGTGCTATTCTTCTATGGATATTGAATATTTATGTGCATAGTGTTGCTGTCAGCCATTCAGACTTTATTTTTTTCCCCCCAAAAAACAGCATCTCAGGTCTGAGGGCTGGATGAATGGATGGAATTAAACAATTTAATTAAACCTCTTTCTGACGTTGGTGCTTAAAACTCTGCAGCATTCTGCAAGTAAACCATTAATATTATAATGTTTATAACTGATTGAGCATCAAAGGCATCTTTGGGAAAATAAAAGGAGCAAAAGCCATGTGGTTTATGTACCTGAAAGTTTGTAATTGGATCCAGCCAGACACAGATTACACTTGTGACTGCTAAAAAAACAAAACAAAGAGCAACGGCCAGGTCTTGGGATGGCAGAACTCAGTGCCATTTCATAAAACCATAAATTACATTCTTTCCCTGAGAACCTCATTTTTACCTTCAGTCAATGTCAAGGGACAAGGCTGATAGCAAAGCAAAAGGAACTTTCTGCCTTGATAACTTTTCTTTCCAATTGACTGATGTTCTCATATTGTCAGGCAATTTTTTTTGGTAAAATAGTCCAAAGATCAGCAAATGTGAAACTCATTTAAGCTTCAGCACCTTCATTAGGAAAAGGCAAAGATCAAATTGATAGTGATGAAGGATTGAATGTAGGCAATCACTATGAAATTGTAATTTGCAAAGTGGGCAATCATGGGCAATGCATTGTGCTTCATTTCTCTTGTGTACACTTAATCAATAAGATAAAATCATTAGTTGTATATTTTTTGCCAGCTTCCTTTGATTCTCTTTTAGTAGCATTTAAGGAACTACTCTTTCAGGAACAGTTTTTCTCCTACTTTATAAAATTTGGTTTAAACCTTAACTTGTGCTGGGACATACCTGTTTGCAGTGAAACTTAATGCCACCACCCTGTGAAAAAGTCTGTAACCTGGGTGTTTGCTATCACACCGAATCCCTGTGTTCAGGAGGGTTGGCTGAAAACCTTCAATTAACATAACAACATACAGATGGCCTTCAATAAAGAGCAATGAAAGGGTCTGTGGTTCAAAAGCAATTTATGTCTGAAACTGTTGTCCTTGGCAACACACCTACACACTTTGTCTGCAGAATGTGCTACTGTTTTGTCTGCCGGAAGGAAAAAAAGAATATTTAATGAAAACAGAAGAAAAAAATATACTATTATAAAGGGGAAGGAGAAGAATCTAGATTAACACAGCGTTTCACTATTTTCATGAATCCTAATCAAGACTTATCACAGAAGGATCTGCTATGTTTTAACTCTGTATAGATGTTCTATCTTGAGAAAAGAGGATAAAAATAATGGGTCTTTAAATAACATTCCCACAGAAACATGCCTTGAGGTGTTTCTAGATATCCTTTACCTGTTTGAATATGGAAATTCAGAGCTGCTTTCCTTAGTTTATAATTGTATAGCTGTCAATTTTCCTTTACAAACCAGAGGACAAAACACTGAAAGTCATATAAAAATTCATGAAAGGAAAAAAAAGGAAGCACAATGGTGGCTAGGAGAGGTTATTACTGGAGCAGTTTGATAAGGATATGCTCATTGCATTTTCTTACCTGGAAATGCCACTGTTTCTAGACTGGCATGTCCATAAATATTTACCATGTGCTCCAGGCAGCCGTGCAATGGTTCTGCCTTGAAGCCTGACTCCATTACCCACACCCTGCACAGAAACTGCAGCTGCTTCTAAGATTTTAAATGGCCTCAAAAACAGAAAGATAAATGGAAGCTGTCTTTGTATTCTGTTTTTTCCCCACCCTTTCCCCACCACTTATTTCCTCTCCTCCCACCTGAGCAATTTCAGGGGTTTCAGGCTCACATTTCTGACTGAGTTTGTACAAGATTTTCTTTCTGGGCATGCAAAACAGAGTGAACACATGAATCCCATGACCTAGGCCATTCCTTGAGGATTTCCAGACAAACACTATCCTGCAGCAGCAGAGGGATTTCTCTCACTTGGGAGGCCAGGGGAGATTTTCCTTTTTCTGACTATACAAAGCTTGGGAGCAGAGAGGAGGACTTACATGGGAAACTCATGGCTTGGTAGCTTTGTAGAGAGCACTTCTGTAACCTCTGAAAAGAAAGTTCAGCAGCTAGGGAGTAACAGGAGAAATACTTGTTTATAATGTGGGAGGCATCATTGAGTCCCACCATTTTTTAAAGGCAGATTTTTCTTCTGGGCCTGCAAAATACTTTTAAGCAGACCCTAAGTAAGTTGTATAAGTAAGATGGTTTAAGGTGCTTCTGACATTACCTTTTTTGGGACTGAAATTGCAACAGAACCAGGAAAAGGAAATGACGTCACCAACTCTATTCCTACAGTCATACCATATAGTTTCTCTTAGGCATTTGTGTGTTTCTTGTGCTACAATTACAAATTTCTATCATATCAGAGATGATTCTGCACCTATTCTATCCTCAAATCCATTCAGATCTTGTTCCTTTTGCACTAATCAGACAAGACTCTCTGTGCTCTACCACTTAGGAAGCTTCATCTGATTTCCAGCATTAACCTGTTCACAATTTATTTATGGTATCTTTTTGTCTGTTTATTCCTCTGTCAGTATTAGCCTTTAATAGAAACAGTTCTTCTCCTCCTATATTTTTGGAAGATGATCACATTCAGTTTTCACCTTTTATGTTTTGAGAGTGAACAAACACTCTCAAAAGGTGTGGGCTCCTTTCATGACTTTTTATTCCTGAACTTTTTAGTAGCCCATTTTCACACTAGTCCAAGCTGACAGGGAAAGAATCCCACTTATAAATACTGTGTTGAATGGTAGTCTTGAACATTTGACTGCTTAAATTCTGCTATTAAAAGTAAGAAGGAAAAGTACCTGAACAGTGCTTAACTACCAAAGGACTCAAACACAGAGGGACCTCTAATTTTTACTGGGAAGCATAGAGGAACAGCAGATCAGAAAGTTTGGGAACCTTGCTAATAAAGACAGGTTTTGAAAAATGCGTGTCTTGATTATGGTCTGAGCAATTTTATAGTCTAGTTAAAGAATTTTTGAAGGAAATTTTGTAGAATTCACTTTTAATCAACCAATCATTCAAAAAGTAATCAACATTCTGAAGTCTTAGGAAACGCATCATCAAGTGTTGAAAATTTAGAAGGGGACAAATAGCAACTAAAGATTGAGGCAATATTACATCCAAACTACACTGTTAATCAGAGGAAATGGCAAAAAATTACTCAAAACTTTTAAAATTATTTAGAAATTAGCAACTCTTTTCACTTGAAGTGAATTTTCACTAAAATTAAAATTAAGACCAAACTAGAGAAGAGCAAGTTTCCAGGTTTAATTTTAGCTTCTGGTTTTCACTGTCTCTTCTCTGAATTTCCCTATTACAATGAAGATAGTTAAATGAAAAAATGAAGATTGGAAGTAAAAATCTTTCATCCTTTCAACCTCCAAATTTGAGACTAAAATGTTGTTGATCAGAAACTATGAAAAAAAAAAATGGGGCTTTTTTATTAATTCATTAACTTCATTTGAACATATGAATTATCTAGTTATTATTGTAAGGACTTGTAGCAAGAAGGGGTAAACAACTCAACTTTTTTTTTTTTTTCCATCATATTGGAGCAAAACAATAATGCATATAATAGGTCAACTTCACAAGTCACACATTAAAGACCATTCCTAATCTAATTTTAGCTTCTTTTTTCTTTCTAATCGTTTTCATTGAAACTTCCAGAAGCTCAGTATTTAATTTCCTCATGTAAGGTAAGGCAGTATGAATTTTTCTGTCTCCTGGGAGCTCCAGTAAAATAATTTTTTATCACTATGAAATTTTAACCAAATCTAGCAGTGAGAGATTAATCTTAAATAAATCTTCCTCATTTTCCTAAACAGCATTCCTACAGGATAATAGACTCTAGGAAAAGGTTCTCAAAAGCTGTCCCACCATATTTCTGCCAGGTGTGGTGTGAAATACAAATGCAGTGGAAGTAGGGGGGACAGTCTGGGCTGGATCAGCTGCCTCAGTCTGAGTGCAGGGTGCAAGGCACAGGGGTGCCCCCAGGAACCCAAGCAGGACTCCATGCATTTGGACAGCAGTGGTGTCTCTGTGGCCCTGGGGGGAGCAAACCATTCCCTGTGCACTGGGAGCCATTTGGAGCACTTTCAGTCAGGGTCCTTGGGAAAAGAAGCTCAGGCTTTTCAGCATCTGCCTCGGGAGCCTGAACAGACTTTCCTGGCAAAGCTGAGCCTTTCAGAATGTCTTCAGAGACTCTCAGATCCATCCTCTGGAGACAATTTCAATCTAAGCACTGAGGCTGGGGCAGGACATCTGTGAGAGAACTGGGGGAGCTGAAAGTGGGTGGGGTGTCCCAGAGTGATCCCTGAACCAGCCTTGATCACCCCAGCATCTCTCCCTCTCTCCTTGGGGAAAGGCTGCAGCTGTCTGTGCCTTAAGCCTGGGATGGCTGAAATACAGAGTACATTGAAAACTCTCTTTGCTGACTTTTTGTTGCCACAGTGACTTTGTTGCCCATCTAGCACCTACTCATTATTTGGGAGAGAAGAGAAACTATTTTTGATCTCAGTCTCTCCCAGAGAACATCCTCTGCGGCTGACAATGCTGCAATAATGTCTGTAACTATCCTCCATGGTTTTGTTTCAAAAATATCTGCATTTTTCACTTGCTCTGTGTCATCCTGCATCTCCTTCCTTTCCTCTTGAACATTTCCTCTGATAATTCCTGCTTACAGCTGTAGGTATAGCCTGTATCATTCATTATAGCAGAAATCACAGAATCTCAGAATAAATCCTCATTGCTGTATGATTTGGCAGTGGTAGCTGTAACAGCACAGTAACATTTCCAGAGCATTTTTTTGGGGGTCAAACATTTTAGAGATTCAGCTCTCAATAAAAACCCAGTTGTCTGAAGGCTCTTGTGTTCCTGGATATTAGCTGGTACCTTTCTAATGCTTTATCTCTCAAAGTCTTCTGGGTCTGTGACCTCCTTCAAGAAAAGTGGAAGTAGCCTTGATTATTTTGTACTGAGAAAATGAACTATTTGGTAGGAGAAATGTTTTAATTCAGGTGGTAATAAGGTCTTGTGCAGTTCCCCTTTTTCCCTGCTTTGGTAGAATTTTTAACACAATAAAATGATCTGCAGCAAGTTTTTCTTTCAGGAATATGTGAATGTGCTTGTTCTCTCTTTTGTTTTATTGCTTAGAGATTTTTAAATTATTTTAACTCTGATTTTTTTCCTTCCGTGTTTGAATAAGTCACCTGTTCTTCTCACAGTGAGACAAATGATCTTTGAAGAACCATGCCCACATCTATCAGTGGGAGGTACAAAATGTCAAAAGCTTCCAAAAGCTTTTGAAACTTATAATTCAAAGACTACACTGTACCTACATACCAAGAGCCTGCAACATCTAGAAGCTCACTGTCAGTGTCACCCCCCTCAAGTCAGTGACACAGTGGTACAAACTGACCTAATCCCCATTTGCATCCAGAGTCGAGTCTGGCTACTTGGAGAGGAGTTATTTACATGTAATTCAACTCTGTTGGACCAAAGGAAAGCTGCCTGCTTAAGAAACACTGAAATCCACATAAGAAGAAAGTTTTAGTATGAGAACAACCTTTCAGGGCTTTTTGAATGTTTAAACTTTTCTCTGTTGGAGTGAGTAGTCTGCTGACCAGCTACCTTTATAAAAGCAAGCAAATATCAGTTAGGGGCTGTAGAGAAACAACTACTGACAGGTAATGAAAAACAAATTCAGTATAGCAAATGAGCTAGAGGTTGTTATTTACCAGAGGTGGCTTGATACAAGCTATTTTTAATGATTTTTACATCTAAGTCAAGTCTCAAGGCACTTTCAGAATATTTTAAATGCTCTTATTTTGCCTGGGTGGTAGTTTCTGATCATGCTTTCCAAATGCAAAGGAAAGCATGAGCTGTATCAGTTTCAGTTTAACTAACATGCTTATCAAATGTCACTCATGTCTTTGTATTACTTTTAGCTATTACACTGCATCTGATATTAGAAATGCACTGATGTAAAATCTCCCCCTCCTATTTCCTGCAAGTCATGGGAATTTTTAAATTATCTGCATAAATGCATTTATTAGCACTCTTAACCTTTAAATAAAACTCCCATTACTGCCATCAGTCATCTACTGGGCTTTCCTAGCTCACTTAAGATTGTTACCTGCTCCTCCATCTTTCACATCCTCCTCCTTCTATGCAGAGAACCAAAAACCCAGCACTGCACCCAGGGCTCAGCCAGCAGAGGTTGCCTGGGCAACCAAGATACTGGAATTGGACATGTGGATAGTGATAGGAGGAAAAAAAACCAAACCTCTAAAGGGAAGAAAAAAAATTATCCAGAATGTCCTTTATGAATATTTTTTATTTCTAAAAATATTGTAAATATTTCAGGGAAGTTTTGTACCAGTGCTTGAGGATTAAGTCTCATCTCCCTTCAGTGAGAGTTTACAATAGCTCAGGCAGCAGTTTAGCAAAGGGGAGGTTAATATGATCACAGCCTAGAATTATCCAGAGAGAAAGAAATATTCCTGATACAATAAGACTTTCTATTTTAGAAGAAAAGTTATAACAGTATCTGACAGCCAGATCTAGCTGAAGTTAAATACATTCAGACAAGAAATAATGTATGCGTCTTTAATCAGGATAACAGTTAAACTTAGAAGAAACTCACCTCAGGATTTGTCTCTCTCTCTAACTTAATAATTGTCTCTTTCTGAAAGATATTCTCCAGCTTCTAGATAAACTATGGATTTCACAAATATATCCCTCAGTATAAGTCATCAGACTGCTATCTTCTCCAGCTCAGATTTTTATAATGGATTAAAGTCTATAGGAAGCAAACAGAGAAAAATAAAGTGTAATTAAAAAGGTGCAACTTATTTGTTAGATAAATAAATATTAACATGTTGGATAAGATCAGTACTCAAGCCAGTCTAACAGTTTTCATTTTCTACATCCTGAAGGAGATTTTTCAGAGTGATATTTTAGCTTTTTCTGGTGACAGCCCAAGCTGCAGTGGGGCTGTGACATGATTAGCATGGGATGGGTGTCTCCTGGTGGTCAGGGAGATGAGACATGGCCAGCCTTAGGGTGAGCCATGCAGGGAGGCAGGGGCTGCCCATGACTGTAGGCAAGGCCACTCGTCCTCTCCATTCTCCTGCTACAGCCAGACATGACAGAAATGTTGCCACACCATGGCACACACCTGTCCCCTCCCTTCTTGGCCACTCAAATGGACAACTGGCAATGCACTATAGGGCAGATAAAACAAATACAGCCTGTTCTGTTATGGTGTAACTGGGAGATGGATGCTCCCCTGAGAACACTGGAGTTCTTCATCCTCTTTCCCTGGGTGCCACACAAGCTCCTGGCAACAACCCTGGCAATGAAGAAGCCATGTCACAGCAGGTAGAGCATTTGTGGTGGTGACCCCATTGGGCTGGTTACATGGTTGACCCAGGTTGGCTGTCAGAAAGATTATGGATGGAAATTCTTCATGTGATTCTGGAGCAGCCCAGGGAGGCAGGGGCTTCATGGGGTTGATTGTTCCATTTATTTTCACCTCAGCTCTTGACAAGAATAAAAGGAACTGCCAATACAGACTGTTACCAGCCACTAGGCTGGGCAGTGTCAGAACTTCCTCCACAGACATTTCCCTAAGGGCTACAGAAAGACACAGCCTTGGCTGAAGTGAGCTCTGCAGCACACAGCTTCTCTGTTCCAGCCCATGATCCAACGGGCAGCAGGACAGTCCCTGCAGTGTAGTAATGCACCCCACACACACCAAGTGGCCAGTTCTGTACAAGAAAAGGGTCTCAGTTTACCTCTTGACATTTTAAGAAGTTTAACTGGAAAGTTCTATGTTTGTCTCTTTGTAATTGTCTCAGTGCCAAGGGAAAAGCACCTGTTGGACCTTTCCTCTGTTTGTCAAAACCTGAATGCCTTCCTATTAGTTTTCCAATAGATCCATGCTCAATCATTAGGTAGAAAAGGAGACAGAGCAAGGCGACCAACAGCATTCTCAAGGTGTTTGTAACAGGTACATACTGTGTTTTGTTTTTGTATTATTTTCTTTCATTTATTAAACCCTTTTGATTTTTCAAGACACTCTTGACCATGCCTGTCTTGCTGTTTGTCTTGGTTATTTATAGCCAAATCTAAGCAGGGCTGGACCCTAGGAACTTATGGGGTTCATCACCACACTGCAGTCTCATGCAAAGTTCACTCCACATAACTCCCCTTCTCTGTAAAGTTTATCTCAAAATAAGGTTTCTGATTTGTGATCCCATTGGTTGGTTTGTGCCCTCTTTTTGGAAAATCTTTTGGGACTTGTACATCAGAATTGCGTAAGCCTCAATTTCTTATAAATTCATGCAAAAAAAAGTTCACTGCATATAAAGCATCATATCTAATATTAAAGACTGCAGGCATGCATATGTAAGCCACTCTCCCTCTTATTTGTGCAATGTACCAAATTTATATGATAAAGGAAAGAGCAGGTATTTCATCTGAACTGAATTGGCTTGTGCAACCTTTTGAGAATCCTTTTCTTATGTAAACTCCAAAAGTCTGATGATAGGATGTGGAGAATGCAGGAATGAACAAATCTTAGGTTTAGCATCTGAAGACAGTCTCTGAGCACAGCAGAGAATCTGAAGGACTTGCTTTGATTTATGGACATCAAATGTCACATTTGACAATGAATTTCACTGATAGGGCTGAGATCAGTGTCTCCTTAATACAACAATGTCAGAAAAACCCTTGGGTGAAGCAATTGAAAACGCCCTCATTATGAGTGTGCAGTACTTAGACTGCAGAATTTTTTGTTACTGTGCTGCTAGGACTGCTAATGTCACAAGCAGCTGAACCACTTGCTACTCTAGCAAAATATGGTTCTTTTTAAAGGATTGGCAAATGAAGTGCACAGTGAACTTGTGTGTGAGGACCCGTGCTCTAAAGGATAACAAACATACTGCAGTGGCAGCCAGCTGACCCACATTTACAGCTGATGTGAAGATGTAAAGCTGGCCCAGATGGAGTGCTAGTCAAACAGACCATGCATTTAAAATTATAAATGATTGCAGCAGCACGGGGGTCGCTTTCCTGCTGCCCTGTGTCAGGAACAAGCCAGGTCAATAGAGCATGATGAGCCGCTGCTGGCAGGGAAACAGAGCTCAGAGTGACTCCTGAGCACACCGTGCTGCAGGGAGGGGAAGCAGCCTCTGGCTATGCAGAGACAAACCCGGCCTCGGTGCCAGCAGTACCTGGGCTGGCAGTGTGGGCTGAGCTGGGGAGCCAGGGGAGCTCAGGGGCTCTGGTGCAAGCAACAAGGCTACAGCAGTGCCAGTGCCACTGCGCACTTGTTGCCACCAAGCCCGTGGCATCCCAGCTCCCACAGTGGGTGACACCCAGCCTGAAATCCAGCTTGCCCCTCAGCATGGATAACCTTCAACTAAAGCAAAGAGGCAGTGCACTGTAGGGTCACTGGGCTGTAAAAAGAGTAGGAGACAAAGACAACCTTTCTCAGGCACAGTGGTGATAATTGCAGCAGCACCAGGAGAGGATCACACATGCACGGGTCCAGATTTTAGCCCTCACCAAACCAATTAGCTGTGTTGAGATCAGCACACTACTGCTCCACATTGTATGAAGATCTGCCTGTTGGCATAAGTCAGACTCAAAAACCAGGCTTCTGGGTAATTTGTTGAGTCTCCCAAATACAGTGACTGTTTTTGAGCACAGGCTTCCCCATCTCTGCGGAGCTGTGTGCTTGTGTTACAGCTAATAAGCACATGAGCAATTACTGCTACAGTGGCAAAGGCAAGGAAAATTGAAAGTTGCTACAAAATAAAATGTTTATCCTAAACCCACCTACTAAAGATAAAGCATAAGCATAATCAATCCACCTTGCTTTTAGATAAATTGTTTCACACCAGTGTTTCATGGTTATCTAGGACAAAACCAGAACAAGGGAAATAGCTCTGCTGTGCTCAGTAAGTGTATGCAAATAATAGGAGCATGAAACTATTATTAATAAAGACCAGTTAGAGAGATATCTCCCAGATTCCTCAGACTTTTCCTTTTTTCCCCCTTTAGAGTTCATAAAATCTTTTTTCAAAATTTCATACATACAAGACTTTTCCTGGGATCAGCTGGTGTGTTTCCACAGTGTTCAGGGAAAGCCTGAAACATTGCTGTACATGCAGGGTCTTCATGGAGTTTCTGTGCCTAATGGTAAGTGTGATACCTCTATGTTCAAGCTGACTTACAACAGAAACTTGGAAACAAAAGTTATGGTTTCATGTATCATATCTTTGTCCTTCCACCCACAAAAAGCTTTGTATCACAAAAAGACAGTGGGAAGCTGACTAAATATTTAATTCCTTAAATTAATCTTTGATGGCCAACATATTAAATAATGGCAAGAATGATGAGGTTTGGTTTGCAGCCCAGGCAAGAATATTTAATATAAACTCCTGCAGTGATGCAACTGCTTGAGGAAATTCCTGTTACTGGCACAGATTCTGGAAGAAAGAAAAATAGTTAATATGTCCATTGCTTCTTTCCTGAAACCAGAGCATTTTCCTTCCATGCTTAGTTTCAAACTTAATCACTAATAAAGGTCAGAGCATTTTCCCATTACCATCCCTTCTCAGTCCAGCAAGCCACTTCCAAATCTTACTCCTCATAGACAGCATTTCAGCAAAGCTTGGTGGCCAAAGGTAAGCACTTTTTTATTTACTGGTAAATAAATAAAGACTCTGCTATTAATTCAAGGAGGTCAGACTAGAGAAACTTTTGAACAGAGATTACCAGACTTAAAAACTTAAACTTCTAAGCCACTTGTTAAAAGTGACTTTTAAGATCCTCTGGACAAATTTTAACATTTTACTGTGATTTTCACCTGCAGCGATTTATAAGAATCTGAGAAGATGACAGATCAACTCCCACAGACCTAAACAGCCTGTCAGACATCGTTTTTCTTAGCAGCATCTTGGAAGTCTACCATCTCTTCTAAGAATATATCCCCTGTGCCAAATTACATCTTCCCTAGGACCTGTACTGATCATCTGGATTTATGAAACATTGCAGAAGTCTCTGAGGGGAAACTAAAGCAACAAGTGGATAATCCCTCTGTAGTCTAGCCTGGAAATGCAACATCAGATAGAATGTTTGTTCAAAAATATTTCCTAAAAAGTCAGCTGAAAGGAGAACCTGGGTGTGTTGGAAACATTTTATATATTGGCACTAGATTGTTGGCTTCAGTATCACAAAACTCCTTTTTTACAGAGTTTTAAGTGCCTTGTATTAAAGATCCATGGAATAGATTCTTAAATGTTACATGATCTTTCCAAGGTATTTTACGTCTGCTTTAGTTACAGGTGTGGAGGATGATTTTTTCCAAGTTTGTGCCTTTCCCTCTGCTCCATGTGAGAGCTTATTCTAGCCTGGACTATCATTAATTGCTACATTTAAATGTTGCTTTTATCAAAAGAGCAATGTCCAACTGAACACACTTAGCTGGCCAAGTTTCATCACACGTATGAAATGATGATGGTAGGGACAGGCACCACCTGCCCCTTTATGTGAGCATGCTGTACCTGTTATTTGCTAAAGGTTAAGGGGGCACAAACCAGAGCTTATGTGTAGCAATGAATTATTCTGTGCACTCTGTCCATTTGCTACTGTCAGAGCAGGAGTCCAAACTGCCCTGGGGTCTGGCAGCTTTGAGCAGATGCAGGTTGCTGTTCTTACTGAAGATTCTTGCCCAGAGAACAAGCAAAATCTTCTTCTACTCTCTTTCTCCTCTGCTCCCTTCCTGCATCTCCTTATCTCATAATGATCAGAAAAGAAATCTGTGTGGGAGGCAAACTTGTGTTCTTCTCTTGTATGCAGGGAACCAGAAGTGTAAACACAAGCATGCTTTTTCACCTAAGGTAACAGAGGTATGAGCCATCTGTCATTAGTGTCATTTTATGAGAGAAATTCCCCAGGAAGGTCCCAAACACTGGCTGCCCACTCAGATCAGGGTGGCTATGACAGCTGTGCCCAAAGGGAGGACATGATCTGCCATGGGGAGATCCTGTCACCCATCCATCTGGGGTGTGGAAACCAGGGGGGCCAAGCACAGTGCCATTCATTCTGTGTAGAAATGGAATATACAAAAAGCTTTTTTAAAAATGGATCTCATGAACTAGCATCAGTGGAGTCTAACTTTGGCAGCATCAAAAAGAAATGAAAATTATCTGGTTTTATTTAAGTAATGAAATGTATCTTGGGCAGATTTTTGGATTGGTTTGAAGAGCACATCCCATATCTAACAAACCACCACCACTACAAGAAACTGGGCTCCACATGCATGCACACACAGTGGTACCATAGTTTGCTGCTGTAGTGGGCTTAGAGTTGAAACTCTTTGGAGTCTATATTTCAGGTACAGATACCTTGTAAATATATATGTACAAACTGCAAACTCAACCTCCCCCTACAATTGGTTCTCCTTTATGTCAGAAATTAAGTGAGAAAACACTGTGAAAAATGCTTATTTTCAAAAGTATCACATGCTGGACAGCTTGGTTGCTGTTCTGCTAGGAGAGATAGCCCTTACCCTCCCAATTTAGATAGCAGGAAGAATCTCATTGTGAAAAGAATAAAAAACTTGAATTGTTAGCAGCAGCCTGTCCTTAGAAACTGTACTTTCCTTCCCACCTCCCACCTTTTTGTTATCTCCAGCATTTTTAATCCAGCAAGGCAGGAATCATTTTCCTCCCCTTCCACATTCACTAACTGGGTAGTTATTGTTTTGGTCCTTGGTATTTGGTTTCATCAAGCTCAGTTTTTCCCTGTGAAAGTTTCAGGGAAATCACTAAAAAGAAGTAGTAAGAATGCCCATTGGGTTTCGTTTTTCTTTTCCTTATAATGACAGCTCTCAGTACTGAAGAATTTGCTTTTAATTAAGCCTGATGGATCAGCATTCAGGTGGATATAAAATGCTGCCACTTTCTTCTCCCCTTTCCAAGTCTTTGGGAATTCACAACAACTCCACAGACAAACTGCTTTTGATGCAATGTTTGTCATGTTTCCTTTCCATTCCAGGATACCCTGGGCTGGGACAATGCCATCTCCACAGTTACTCACTGTTCAATGAAAAAAATCTTCTTCTGAAAATGTTCAGCCAAGAGGGACATTGGACAAAGATTGGAAAATTTGTACTAAAATCTAGTTCATTTTTTATGGACAGATCTAGATAGATCCAGGAGAAAAAAGAAAAAAGAAAAAAAAGAAAAAAAAAAAAGGTAAACTTAGGGAATTCAAACATGATGAAAAAAATTTTCAGATTTACTGCTACCTAAAAAGCAGACCAAAATTATTCATCAGTCATATCTTTCAAAAAATAAGTAAATCACCTGTATTTTATAAAAGTAAAGAGGTTATTTCATCAGAAACTAAGACTGAGAGAGGAAAAATACATAGGGGAGAAAGCTTCAAAAGAGGGAGGGAAAAATCTGCAAATGAGGGAGGAAAAAAGCTGCAAGTAGGAGGTAAAAACCAAAGTAAAATGAAGCTGAAATGTATTACAAAGGAAAGATAAAAAGTATTATGAAGGAAAAGGAAAAGGGAGGAAAGGAAGAGAAAAGAGAATGACAAAAGCTGAATCTCCAGCACATATATTTTCCAGATAGAAATGACAACTGCTGAGAAGAGCAGAGGAAAATAGATGGAGAGAGGAAAGTAAAATTAAACCAAGTAGAGATAAGGATAAGTAATATAAAAATTACATTTCATTCTTTCTCCTTAAATTAATGGGTTTAGGAACAGCCTGGCTGTACAATGGTCTATTCCTTGCCATAATCATTTATTGATGTTGACCTACTGCACAGCAATTGACGAGACACAGCCCTGCTCCCTGTCCACCCCCTCTCCTTGTTAAGGTACTTTTAATATTGATGTATTCTGTGTAGATTAATGAAGTCCATGAAGGAAGTGTATATTAATTTGACAGGCTGGCCAGACTCATCACAAGTCAATGGGAAGGAAGTCTTTGCAAGACAAAAATGTAATTCTCAGTCCTGCAGCCTGATATTTTTTACTGAGCCTTTTAAAATGAGAAGGCTTGAACTCAAATTCCATTTACAAACTTTAAAAATTTCTTAGTGTTCTTAGGAGCAGCAAGATACTCTAAAAATGTTCCACAGTTAGATATATTTCTAAAAGTATTTTGAAGATAACCGTTATATAATGTGAGGTCTGAATAGCATTCCTTTGTTCATGAAACTTTAATTCAAATAAGCCATCTTGTTAACCTTTATAAGTCTATTTGAAAGGCTCATCAGCTTCACTTGGAGGTACATTAATCCTGTTGTAAGTGTCTAGAAGAGCACATCAGGTACATCACATACTCAAAGAAATGGTCAGAGTAACATTATGTAGATAGTGGAGTCAAACATTCAGCAGAACAAAATTGCCTGTGCATTCTCAGTTCAGGCCTTGGTGAATAGCTTTTCTTTAGTGACTGTTAGTCAGATAAAACACATAAAGATGCTTTTCCCCCAGATTCTTTCTTCAATCTGGGCAGAAGACAATTAGTGGTCGTCAGTAAGCTTCAGTTTTTCTTGTGGGTGCCTTCCAACTCAGTATATTCTGTGATTCTGTGACTGAATCTGCATTGGGAAGTAAAAGAGGCATCTTGGAACAAACCCCAAAACTCCCAAACCATATTTTTTGTATGTCTCCTGCAGTAACATCATCCTCTTATTTCCCAATTTACTGACAGGGAGCATGGCCCCAAATATAAAGGCAAGCTTAAGGTAAAAGGCAGGATTGACTTGCTCAGCATATGTAACAACTGCTGTGGACAAGTTTACTTTCTTGGCTTTTCCTTAGCTGCATTTTGGTTAAAAGAATAGCATTCCTCTCGTGCCTTTTGCCATCTAACCAAAGAGAAGAGAGGTAGAGAGGAGTCAGCAGAAATGACCCATGTATGTGCTTGATGGAGCATGATGTGGGTAAAAGGATGATTTGTTTCATCATGTAATTTTCCATGTATCATAAAACCATGGGCTCATGGGATGAAGATAACCAGAATAAGTGACACACAGATTAAGTGTTGGATTTTCATAACCACTGAATACTCAGAATTCATTTTAATAGAGGCTTATTTTTGTTCTTAAAAAAAATAAAATGTGAAAATTTAAAAATATGAAATTGACCTTCACCTCAGTGCTCTCAAACTGCAGTGTATACAATTACAGCTTTGCTCTTTGTCACATGAGTGGTGAGCTGGTGGCTTATCTGGGGACAATCTCTGGAGAGACAATATGACACAACACTAGATTCCTGACAACAAAGTGAGAAGAGACAAGAAGCCTGCAGACAGAGAGAGAGAGGGAGAGAGGAGAGAGAGACAGAGGAGAGAGCATGCATGGGTTCACAGCCCAAATTTACTCATGTCTGAGCTTCACTTGAGTGTTTCAGCCTTTCCTCTGTATTGTACCATTAGTCCTACTTCCCTCTCAGGAGGAAGTTTGCATATCAAACTCCTTTCTTTAGTTTTTTGCTCTAGTGTTGGGGTTTTTCAGTCCCCCCCCCGCTTTTTTTTTTAACTTGATGACATTACAGGTCACTTTTCTTTCATGGATCTTGGCACCCCCTCTGAGATCAAGTTCTACTTTCTCACTTGGGATTTCCACAAGGTACAATTTACCTTTTTTCCTAGGTTTACTGCCCAGACACACACAATCCTTCATGAAATCATGAGTGCTACAGTCACTCTGCAAACCCATCCTTTGGTTTCTTGCTGCTAAAACCCCCAGAATAGAAATGGCCCTTAATGGCCCAGACCAGCCTCACCTGAGACCTCTCCCCAGCCCCTGACCATGGAATCTCTTTCAGGCTTAGGCTTGGCCCTGACCTGACTTGTGCTGTAGCTGTACCTGTCTTTAGTCCTGGGTTTGGCCCTATCTCTAGGATGGCACATAAACCTATGTTGAAGGTTTGGGTCCAGCTCCAACCCTCCTGCTCCCAAGTATCCCACAGAAGCTCCAATATTTTGGACAAATTCTGTCCATCTGCCTCAGCAGTGATGACCTAGAAATTGTGGGAAGTCAAATAATTGAGGTAGTACAGTGAATGTGTTACAACCAAATGGAGAAATGAGCATGTGCAGCTGCTAAAAGCTGAATTCCCATGCAAGTCAAGTATTAAATCACATTTCAATTCCTAATAGTAAAATCCATTATAAAATTTCAGGACTTTTTCATATTGCTAGAACAAAATACTTTTTTTAATCTATTGAGCTCAGACTAAAAGGGACTTATTTGATATTAATCTAGCAGTATCAAAGTGCTTAGACTTAGTTACAGGAGTTGTAGTGTTTCATTATAAGATAGTCCTGAAAAAATAGTTAAAACCCCCTGAATTTAATGAGTTGATAAACTTGTTGTTGACTTCTAAACCACTTTACAAACAATTATTATTTAGCCCTAGAGACAATTAATTTCTATAATTGCCACAATTGACACCTGAGCTAGTCTACATGGTTGTAAGTTTTCAGATCAGATTAACTTGTCAGCATCATGATTTTTCTGCTTAGGATCAGTAATTGGGTAATGTGAATTTTTAGGCTGTATGTCTTTGTTTTAAGTAGCCTGTGCCAAAAGACTGCTAACACTGTGAAAAGTTAAAGGCATATAAAGCCGTTTTGAGGAACCTGTTGTTATGAATGAGCATTTAGGAATGAAAATAAAATATAATCTGGCACAATAAACTGTGCAGCTCTAGAATGCCAGGAAATTATAATGACTGTCAGATTAACAAGAACCTTCTTCAAGTGATGGTGTCCTGACAGCTACTATTTTGGAAGAAAGTCAAGGAATCAGGAAAGAGGCTTAAAGCAGAAGAGTGATGTGACACATAAGTTTTTCTTAGATATAGGATTCAATTCTTTCTTTCAGTTTAAACTACTGAATTGCTACACTTTTGTTCCTTAATCTATTTTCCTGAAAAATACTGGACATAAATTTTATCACTTCATTGAATCAGTATTTCTTGCATGCTCCGTTCCATTAATAGGAACTTTAGGAGCTTCAGCTAATTTCCAAAACCTCTGTGTATAGATAGGGAAGCTAACAAACCATGTAAAATTCACTCCTGAAATCAATGAAAAAGCCAGAGAAAGACATGCACATGTTTTGTTGCTATGACTTCCAGCTGAATAATAACTTCCATATCTAATTCAGCTACACTTTTAATGACATTATATTGGCTTTTGTTGACAAAAGCTTTAATCCATAAGTCACTATATAGAGTATGACTCTTTTTTGCTTTTGGCTGGCAGGTTTTGGCTGTTAGGCTCTTCAAGTCATAATAAATGACATTAAGATAATCATTGTGATTCTAATGATTTTGTAATAGCAACAAAAATTTGAATCATGAACCATATCTTTACATAATTTTGAAGAATAAAACATATAACATGATTCTTCAGTTTGACTATAGATGCAGCTAATGTTCCATCTCTACTTGGAGCTAATACTGAATGCATGGCATCTATGCAGATTCTGGTGTAACAAGTAACAAAGAATACTGGCACCATTCATCTAAACAATTTATAAAGTTACTCTATTTCTGAGTAGAAAAAGTACAATCATGGAATGAAAGCTCTAAATCATAGAGAAACAAACTCTGAGTCCTATAGTCATGCTCAAACAGTGCTTTGGGAAGTGATTGATGTTATCTATTGTTTGGAAAATACTTAATTATTTGCACTATAATTCTTACATGTCTATAAAGCACTCTTCTTTCAGGCTACTACGAATAACAACGTAAAAGAAAAATCATCTCCTAATTAGCTGTTCTCTTGTTGCCTCTTTAGGGAAAAGTTTATTTTAAAACATCTTGAGTTTTCCATAAGGTGTGAAATAATATTTTGTACACATTGGTACATGTACTAGTACTTCAGAAGGCACCAAAAAGTATATGTTTATGTGATTTACAGCAGTTGGAGTGGTGGACTTGGCACCTGGAATACTGCTTTGGTTTCTCTAGTGATAAATTCACTACACCCCCAAACACACATCAGGGTTTTCTTGAGGCTAGAAGTACTCCATCAGGCTGTGAGTCATGCTTGAGCCCCATTTGCCTTGCCAGACAACGTGGTGTGAGTGGTGGCTGAAGGATGTGTGGGAACAGGCCTGGATGTGGCTGGAGTGGGCATGAGAGCAGCTGGAGGCAATTGAAATCACCTCCACCAAAGAACATAATTTGCACCTGAAGAGGAACAGGTCATTAAAGCACAGGACTGGTAAGCACAGATTCTCTGTGTGGAGATCAAGAACCATAGAGCAAATTCAGGAGCAAAAGAACAAAAGCCCAACCATTTGTTGTTTTTCTACACATCTACTGACACAGAGGAGTGTGACACAGCAAACTGCAAAGCTCTTTGGCAAAAAAGGACAGAATGATGGGTGGGTGTCCCTAGCTTTGTCTATGCTCAGCTGCTTGGGTGTCTGTCTTTTCTAAACTAGTGGTTAAGGTTTATGTATGAGTATACTGTAAATCTGCCTTTTGACTGGTTAGTGAAGTGTTTAGACTGCACAGTGATTAGCTAGTTAAGGGGAGAGGAGAATTTTTGTATAAACTGGACATAAACTGGGTGAATTAACTAAGCAGGGTCAAGAAGACCTTGTTCTGAGAAAGATTCAGGGGTGTTCATCAGGATGAGACAGCACAGAAAAAGGTCACCCTGCTGCAGCCTGGAGCCCATCTGTGCTAGCGTGAGACCAGGCTCTCTGCAAAGAGGTGGCACGGTTTCTGTGGTTGTGGCAATGTCATTTTAAAATGCTTTCTCCTACGAGACACCCTGTAGACTTTCCCTACAGGGTAAAAGATAGAGATGAAATTTAAGTGGGCTGATGATGGATTGTTTGTCTCGCCTGAGCGCCTGGCTGTGCCAGTGAGTTAAGTGCTTCTACCCCTTGCCATGGGAACAGCACGGAACATAAGGATCAGCAAAGGATGTCTCATATAGATACATTGGAATGATCATTGTGATCACTGCATGCCTGCTTGACGTGAATGCTGTCATGGTGCCTAAGAAATACTCCCTGCAGCACTGTGGTTTTGGGAGAAATTTGCTTTTCCTTTGCTGGGCTTGTGATATGTTGGGCACTTGTCTGTGCACTGGAGCAGTAGGCAGCTTCCACAGTTGAGTCCTACCATCCTCAGCTTCTCCTGACTTCTTTTGGGACATAGAGGTCTTGAATACAGTGCCCTGCAGGAGCTGCACTCTCTCCCATTAGGAAGGTGCAGTTATTAATTAATGATTTGAGAGGAAAATAAATTAGGAGGTTGAAGTCTACCAGTTGGCAAGAGGTTTGCATACAAATCTTCTTCTTCCCTCAGGAACAATTAAATGGAATCAGTTATATTTGCATATAAAATAGCTTATTTTTTTCCTTCATCTGAAAATAAGTATTAAGAGACTCTTCCTCACAAGAATTCACATGAGAATTATTTAATTGGAAATATTAAATCTATTTTTTTCTAAAACCAAATAGAAAATGAGATTTTTAAATAATATTCATAAATGGGAACTTGAATAGCTTGATAATCTGTCAAGAAGTTGTATTTAATACTTCAATGAATTTATAATGTTTTGGGAAGTTTGTGCTCATTAATTTAAAATTGAGTTTCAGTATTTTAAAGAAAAAAATTTTAACTAGTCTAGAGAAATGATGAAGAAATCCTACTGCAGAAACATGGCCAGTTTTCCAAAGTCTTATATTCCCTAGGATTTGTCATGACTTCAATATACTTTATGTTGAATGTGTATTTCTGGGCTACTGTTCTAAGTTAAGATTCAATGTTGAGATGATGCATCAAATAACAATAAATAAATCTCCTTAACTTACTTGGTAGTTATATACAGGTAGTTTCATACCTGTTTTTGTATACCCTGATCATGTTTAACAGCAGCTCTGTTTTACTTCACCTGCATTGCACATCTCTTCTACCTGGAGCAGAATTTGGAACCTCTTTTTCATGGTGACACACAGGACTGCCACCAGAGCTCCTGAGATTAACATGCAATGTAGTTGATGGGTTTTTCACACTTTGATTAGTGGATCTGGGATGGTTGATCCATTGGCCAAAGGAGCACTGACTAGACCAGAAATTTTCAGGACTAAAAATATGACCTGCTCCTGGGAGTTGAACCCTGCATCAGGGAAATCCATGTGATTTTTTACCCATGTGGCATGAGGCTGCTTTAAAGTGTCTTCATTATAACTTGGGGTTTGCCCATGACTTGGAGGACTGCTGGGTAGCCCAGTGGGCCTGCTGGGGGGGTCAGGAAAGCTTTGAAATCCATGCTTTTATCCTGGCACTATGAACTGCATGTAGCATTTTGGCAGCTCCCTATTTACAAACTGAGGTCATGGCATTCTCAAAGCCCCCTCCTACAGAGCCTCTCAGGGGCACCAAAGCTGGAACCAAGTAGATGTCCCAGGTTGTACTTTCTGACAGTGCTGCTCTGGAACAGTTCTTTTATACCTTTACTAATGGAAGTTGCTCTGCCTAAAGTACAGTTTTTATCATCACTATTTGATTTTAAAGTTAGAGACCAGATGTCAGAATTTTTGAATGCAGCCAGCTGCTTTTCTTTCCACGTGTGAAGTTGTGGTGCTGCTCTGCTTTCAGGCTCGGTAGGGTTTGGTTTTTTTTTCTTATTTTATTTTATTTCTTTGTAAAAATAGAGGAGAACTTGGAAAGAGCAGCTGGAGATATATTTTGTCCATGTATTTACTTGCATCAAACCTGACTTGTTATGAAAGAAGAAATGGCTGCCTCTGCCATTGTATTTCTGCTCAAGAAATCAGTACAATTAATTCACTGCCAGCATAGAATTTTGATGTGTCCTTGCCACATGTGAATGGCCAGTTGAAATGTATGTTTTTCAAATCTAAGCAGGAGTCCACCATTTGAGGTTCAGAACTCAGCAGCATTATGATCCATAAGCCCTTTACTTGAAATTACTATTGCAGAGGGAGAAAAAAGTTGAGGAACAGAGCAGCAGCACTAGCAGGTCAATGTCTGAACTTCTGCTCAGAAATGTGATACAGACAGACATCCCCCTTCTAGCTTGCAAAAGCCTGGCATTTTATTAAGGTTGTGCATAATGTGTCGATTCCTCCCTCCCCACCCCCCAATTTCTCTTGATTTTAATAAAGAGACCCACACACAATCTCAGAAACTTCTCTCTCTTCTAGCAATAATACTCCCAACTCATTGATTAGCTCCACTCACATCTGATAGGAGGGTGGGAAAGTGAAAAGTTTCTTTTCATGCCTGCCTGATGCCCCCTCCCAGTGCAGACCTGAGGCTGTTTGGCTCTGTGCACGCCAGGGATGCCAGCAGCAGCCAGCTGGCCCGGAGCACAGCCCTGGCTCCAGTGGCACAGGCGTGTGCCCAAGCCTTCCTGCAGAGGCAGCTGAGGACATGGAGGGGAGCTGAGGCTACTGCAGGGGAGGAGGGAGGGGTGGGGATGGAGCTGGGGAATTGTGCTGCAGCTTCAAGAAATCAGTCTTCATTAGTCCTGCTGCAAAGACTTGGAGTGATTCTTTTCTATCTCTCAGGAGACAATCTTAATCATCTGGGACAGAGGCGTTCAGTGCCTTTCTCCTGATTGCCCCTGCAGAGGCTGTTCCTTTTGACTGGGTAATCCACTAATCAGTATAGAAGTGCCAGGGACTTGCTAGAGAATATTACGAGAATTCACCATCCATAGCTGCTGTGGGCCCACTGAATATTGAATTATTTTATACCCACTTTCAAAAGGAAAGAGGCACTTCCTAACAGATAACAGTTCAGCACTGGGGGTAAATAACCTGTAATAGAATCACTGAAGGGTTTGGGTTTAAAGGGACCTTAATGATCATCTTGTTCCAACCCCTCTGCCTTGGACAGGGGCACTTTCTACTAGAACAGGTTGCTCTGAGCCACATCCAACCTGGCTTTGAACTCTTCCAGGGATGGAACTTCCACATCAGCTTGTCCCAGTGCCTCATCAACCTCACTGTAAAGAATATTTTCCTCCTATCTAATCTCAATCTACCTCCTTTCAGAGTATTACTCCTTGTCCTATCACTACATGCTCTTGTAAAAAGTCCTTCTTGAAAAATCACTCTTCGTGAAGATGTTGTTGTCTCTGCTTTGATGTTATAAGTCGCATGCTTTTAAAGTTAGCAGGAAGATAAGTGAATTCAGAAAAAAAAAAAAAAAGAAGTCAGAAAAATAATCTTTTTCTCTTCCACCCAGGAAAAAAGTCATACCCAGGGGATATTTTGGATCAGTGTTGAAGGACAGCTGTGCTAGGCCCACTGCTTGGACAAACATTTGGGTACTCTGAGGAACACCCCAGGCATTGCTAATTTCTCTAGAACTGCAAATCTTGGAAGAATGGCTCAGCAAGGCATCCCTGCTAAAAACTGCTCAGCTTTCTGTTGACTTTTCTCTTTTAATTTTGTCAAAACCAGGCTTTCTTACAGGCATAATTTGATCCGTCAAAAATCAAGGGATCTCACTGAAACAGTATGTTGTTAACATATTATCAGTCAATTCCAGATTTCATCAGATTTCTGCAAAATGCTGTTGTCAAGCCCAACAGACTTTTCATTCTTATTTGAAATTAATTAGAGCCTCTGCCTTACTTTGATTTGCTAAAAGGCTGCAGCAGGGGAAATTCAGTTTCTCTCACAGCTCTTGCCCTATAAAATAATCTCTGTTATGATAGTAGGCATCTAGATGTAAAATATGTGTTTTGTGTAATATTTACATACAATATAGTGAGATGTTTGTATGACTTAAGATACAGCCAAATAAACACTTGCAGTGTTTCTTTGTGTGCAGATAAACTCATATTAATTCCAAGACTGTAAAACAGAATTAATATTCTGGCAATTATCTATTTCCAATTAAAATATCACTGTGCAATGAATAATAATAGAAAAGAGCCAAGACTTTCAAATGTTTGAGGTTGAGCACCTTGAGTTAATATTTATGAACAAAAAACCTGTTCTGACTTTGTAAGAATGCTGTGCACTCAGCAGCATCTTCTGCAATTGACAAAAACATGGGTGCAGCACAGAGTAAATTTTCTCTTCTGCATTTTGATTAAGGACAGACCTTGCTGCCTTGTTAAGTGCACAAAGCTGTAGCTTTTGGGTCAGCTGTGAGTCAAAATTTCCTAGGTTAATGATGACAGTTTACAGTAATAACCAGTTTTAAGAAGCAGATGCACTTAGCACTTTGAAAAGCACTCAGAAGCTTCTCCTGAAATCCCAGTGTCTGAAATATAGAACACTTCTTTAGTTTAGATTTGGTGGATTTTTTTTTATTGGTGGTGGTGGGTTTTTTTCTTTGTTTGGGGTGGGGTTTTTTTTGTTTTTATGTTTGTTTTTGTTTTACTTTTGGCTTTTCCTTTTTTCCTTTTCCTTGTTTTCCTTTTCCTTTCCATTTTCTTTTCCTTCCCATTTTCTTTTCCTTTCCATTTTCTTTTCCTTTCCATTTTCTTTTCCTTTCCTTTCTTCCTCTGTGAGGTCAGCTCCTCTGGGTATTAAGGCTTTGTTTTGAACTCTGTGATGGTTTTTGCTGCCTGAAGATTGTGGGAGTGGGAGAAAAAAAATAAAAGGTTTCAAATTGCTGTCATCCTTCCCTTAAAAGGATCTTACTTCAGCTTTCCTGAGGGCTATGAATTATCTTTTAGCACTTAAAAGCTGTTGTTCTTTAAAGAGATACAAGACCTTCCATCTGCATTTGCTGTCCAAACACCTTCCTGGGAACCTGATTAACCACTATGCCTTTAGAAATACAAGAGAAGAGAGTTGTGCTGTTAATGCTGCATCCAGATTTGTAGCACTGCCCTCACAAATGATGCCTAGGTGGTATGGGATGCAGCAGAGAAAATTGTGAGGAGCTTGACCCTGCTGACTGAGGTACCTGACTTTCTTCAGAAGTGTTCTGCTGCCTGAGGAGATGCATGAACCACTTGATATTGAGGGCTGGCACTTCAGACAAACTGAATTCTGTTTGGTGCTGTTGTCTGTTGCCCTGTTCTACCTGCAGATGTGTTCCTCAATGATATTCTCAGCTTTGAAAAACTACCTAGTTTTGGCCATTTTCCTGTTGCAGCTGTAGGTTTTCCTCTTATTAACAATGCAGCAAAAATTTTCTGTATTTGTCTATTAACGACTAATAAAAGTGTATTTTAACAATGGCAAGTGAAATCCTCTACTTTACACACTTCAGAGCAGGCAGTGAGGAGAGGTGCCAGACCAGAACCAGAGCTCTGCTCCCCCTCTATTGTGTGACTCCTCCCTGAGACTCTGGACCCCATCCACAGTAATCCCACAGTGATGAGATAAAAACATTTCATAGTATCATATTTTATAGTATGAAAGGTGTGGCTTGCATTTTTTTGTCCACTCTTAACTGTGAATGTCTACTGTCGCTGATGGACACAAAAGATGCCTGACTCCAAAGGCAGAAGAACATCAGAAGGCTTTATTCACAATTCCTCCAGCCTTTTTATAACATGCTGCACTAAAAAGGCATATCACCGGTTCATAGAATTGACACCTCTTTCCATTGGTTAAGTAACAGAATCAAAATCTGGAAGAGAGATAATTATGAGAACTTGGAAATATTTATGAAAATAGCATGGTTATCTACAGGAACTGTCCTTGAGAGAGGGAATTCTTCCCAAAAGAAGGAAAACTCAGCCACTGACAGGCTGAAAGCCTTTCAGACTCAGAAAATCAGGCCCACAGTCTACGAGTAATAAATAATAAAAGGAAATCTTTATATAGAAAGATGAGTCATTATATCAGTTGGAACTAAATTTAGAGGGAGGGTTTACTAGTACAAGTGATCAATACATATCAACATTTTCTGACTTTTAGTCATTATTCCCTGACTTTAGTTCTATCTTAGATTTGTTAAATAACATTGTGCTTTACACAGGAATTGCAGAACTGATTGTACCTGTAACAGTCAGATGGAGGCAGTATCAGCTATTTCAGTAGAAGGTGCAATACTCAGCCATTGTACAACAGGTAAAAATATGTCATTTTAGATCCTTGTATCTAACAGAGATTGGTTTATAGGCTTATATATGACATTTCAATTACTTGATTCACTTGGGATCATTCTGAGAAGTGTTATAAACACACACATCCAGTTCTTTCTGGTAAAAAGAAATTTTTTCCTGCTTATGGTTTGGCTCTTTCCTGCAAAGACAGTTTTGTCCCAGACAGATGAGTGGTTATGTTTCCTTAAAGGAAGTTATTTGTTTTCTCTTGGATCAAAATTTTACTTCCTCCCTCTTTGCATTCAGATATACCTGAAATAGTAATTTGAAAAAATGGGAGCAACCTCTTCCACCCATCCATTTGTCAGGAGTCAGCAAAAATCAGCCCCTGGCATCCATGGTGGGCCAGGGAAAGTTTTGGGAAGGCTGGAAAAGTTCAGCAATCCAGTGCTGGTGAAAATTACTCCATATTTTAACACCCCTGTTGTTCTTAGTTTGTGCCAATTTGCAGGAATATAGATTCCTCTGCAAATTGCAAGAACAGGTTTTTGTTTGACCAAAGGGGAAAATTCTTTAAAAGTCTCTCAAAATATTGCCAGGTTTAAAGTCTGATGAAAAAACTTGATTTGCTGCATTAATTGGTTTCCAGAACTCCATTTTCTTTCAGAAATGCTCTCCTTCCTCAGCTCTCTGTCTCTACCCTTCCTGAGCCCGTTGTGTGTGCCAATGGCACTGAGCTGTGTGGTGCAGGTAACCCTGGAGGGAAGGGATGCCATCCTGGAGCCCCATGGAGTATAACAAGGCCCAGTGCAAGGTCCTGCATCAAGGTCAGGGCAATCCCAAGCACAAACATGGGCTGGGAAGAGGTTTTAGAAACCCTGAGGAGAAAGACCTGGGGGTTTTGATGTAAGAAGTTCAACATGAGCTGACAAAGTGCACTTGCAGCCCAAAAAAGCAATCATCTCCTGGGCTGTATCCAATGTGGCCATCAGGACAAGGGTATTCCTGCCCCTGTCACTGTTGTGACACTCACCCAGCTCTGGGATCCCCAGCACAGGAAGGACATGGGCCTGCTGGAGAGAGTCTGCAAAGGTGCAAAGTGCATTGAAATTGGAGGAGGAAGTTCCTCTTTAAATGAAAATTTTTAACTCACACCTAATACAAAGTAATTGCCTTACACCTGACAAGGACTGCAAATTGGTCATAGGTTTCCTTAATCACACTTATTGCCACCTCAGCATTTTACTGGGAGAGAGAAGTTCCTTGTCTTCTGAATTGCATAGTCTGTTGGGATGTGAATCTCTGGATGGACAAAGACCAGAGACAGCCCTGGACTGTATGCATATTTCTCTTTGTTTTGAAATGTCATGTGTGTGAAAGGTATTTGATTACTGATGGGTTTTAAAACTTTTATGGCTTCTGCTGCATGATCTAAGGTATGCTTTTTTCTCTTTCCAACTTGTCATATTGAGATATTCTTAAAAAGATCAAAGGCAAACTTTAAATTTATTTCCTTATTTCCTATTCCATTTTGAATATAAAGCTTTCATTATTGTCTTCCATTTAACAGCCCCCTGTCCAGGTAGATCTTAGAATCACAGAACCATTTAGGTTGGAAAGGGTCTTTAAGATCATTGAGTTCAGTCATTAACCCAGCACTGCCAAGTCCACCACTAAACCTTGTCCCCAGATGCCACATCTACATATGTAATCCCTCCAGGAATGGTGACTCAACCACTTTCCTAGGCAGCTTGTTCCAGTTCTTGACAACCCTTTCCATGAAGAATGTTTTCCAAATATACAATCTAAACCTCTCCTGGCACAGCCTGGGGCCATTTCCTTTTATCCTACTTACCTGGGAGTAGAGCCCAAAACTGAACACGATTCTTGATGTGTGGACTCAGCAGTGCCCGGTATCACTGCCCTGTCCTGCTGGCCACACCACTGCTGGCACAGGCCAGGTGCCATTGTCCTCCTTGGCCACCTGGGCACACCTGGCTCACGTTCAGCCACTCTCAGCCAGCACCCCCAGGTCCTTTTCTGCCAGACCCTTCCCAGCCACTCTGCCCCAGCCTATGGCCCTGCAGGGGTTGTTGTGGCCCAAGTGTAGGACACAGTGCTTCACATTGTTTACAACCTTATGGCATCTTTGTTGTCCTCCTAGGTTGTCCCTGCTTTCAAAAGTGACAAACATTTTTTCCTGAGTTCCAGCCAAAGCTCTCTGCTCAGCCAGGCTGGTTGTCCTCCCAGCTGGTTCCTTGTTTAGGGCGTGGGAACAGCCTGTTCCTGCACCTTTAGGATCTCATTTTTGTAGAATTTTCAGCCTTCCCACTGTTGGCTGCTCATCTCAGCCATAGTTGCCTTCACACAGGCATTGGTTTGATGGGAAGACCTCACCTCAGGAACTGCAGTTTAGAAGCTCTATTTTGATGTCATGTGATTTCCTTCGTGTCTGTCTTAAGCAGCTCCAAGTCTCACTTTCTTATTTCTGTGACATCAGCTTTTGCAGCACTTCACAAAGAAACACAGGGGTAGAGGGACCTGCAGCCTGAGTCAGAGGAATACTGTGACCTGCAGAATGAGCAGTGCTCCCTGAAAGTCTGCAGTTTAACAATGCTACAGATGAATTTGGGGGCATGAAACAAAAACATGGAGGAAAATGGTAAAGCGGTAAGAACAGTCTGAAAATTTCACTGCTCAGGCCTCATGGCCTGCTAGCTTATGCCCCATGTAAGTGTACAACAAACAATTATGTTGTAGCATGTTAGTGTGTTCATCTGTTTCAGCTCTATGAAATTATTTGATTTTTTTCTATGCCTGCACATTATTAGTTAAATGAGAAGCTCGGCTGGATTTCATCCTGGTGGAGGTACTATAATTGAATCTACACTTATAGCTTAGTTATACAGTTAACAACACCACACCAAATTTTGATGCAGAGCTAAGAAGTGTCATTTGTGTCAAGCCAGTACTGATTTATTTATTGATCTGTTTCTATTCAGATCTTTATATGTGATTGCCTGAGTAGCTGAGACCTTGCCCTGGGTCTCCACTGAGCAGCTGATATTCCTGGGAAGATGCATCCCTACAGAGCTGCACTACATCTGGCTTGTTGGTGTTCTGCAAGTGGTTTCCCTGTGCACTAAGCTGTGACAGAACAAGACCTGGTGTCTCTGTAACTGGTGGGTTTTGTGCTGCCTGTATACCTAGGACAAACATAGATCATGAGATAGAGACTGCTTAAAATTGTCCAAATTTCTTGTCAGAGAAAAAGTTTATTAAAAAAAAAAGTATTAATAATGGAGAAGAAATTGAAGAAATCTTAGAATTCATTGGATAAAAGCATGATGGGAATGCCTCGGCATTGATAGGAAAGATCATGTTGGATTCAGAGAGATGGAATGAACTGGGGCCCCTTTAAGCATTGGAAATACTGCTTTTGTACTGAGTATTTAAGCTTTCTGAAAACATAGTTTTGCTTGGGGTGTTTCCTTATATTAAAAATCTTCACAAAGCAAATCTTTGTCTCTTAAAAAAAGCCTAAAGCCATAAGCCCTGTTTTCTCTTATATAAATGAAATGAAATATTAGGGAAGACTGAATATTTTCCATTGAAGCTAGTTTATCTATCTTAGATTTGCTCCAGGATATAAAACCAGCATTTTGCTCTGCGTGGTCTCTCCTTGCAGCACATCACTAGGCTTCAGACTTTCTTAGAGAAATAACATCCTGCCCATGCAATAATTTCTAGGCTGTCAGGATAACTACACTGGTTACTGCAAATCATATCTGAGGGCTAAGGTCACTTCCAGTTTGGGTGTTTCCTGCTAAAATGCATTTTTCTGTCTTAATGTGGTTGGGTGCATGTCAGTATTTTTTCAAGTACTTTTTCAAGTACCGATTTCCTGATGTATGTGGTTGAAGTGAAAGCTACATGGAGAAACTGTGTTGGAGCCATGGATTTTCAGTGTTGGCTCAGTCAGAATTAGTGTTAAAGTGTCTGATAATGCAATTTTTCTGTGTGTGTCACTCGCAGAGGAGAAGGAACACTGCAGTCTGAATGCAGAGACCCAAGGGAAAACCTCAGTAGAAGCTATTCCCATCAACTCTGTGTCTGAAACCACTGTCCTGTGAAGCTGCCTCTGGATAAACACAACACAGTGTCATTGGCAAGACCAGAACACATCTTTAGGTGTAAGTTGCAGCACACATAGGATGGAAGTTCAAAATCCTACTGAGTCTGAAGGATGGTGGTTTATGCCTGTTTTCTGTGGAGGCTGATGACCAAAAGTGGTGGTAGAGGACCATGCTGAGGCTGTATCCCACACTGACTGAAACTTCTGAGTGTTGCCCTGTTTCCAGCAGTTCAGCTGGGAGCTGCTTTCATTAGACACTTATGGCAAAGTCTGTCTTGTCCTTAGAATCATTAAGGTTGAAAAATTACCTCAAAGACCATTGAGACCATAAAAAGACAGGAAAGAAGCTGTGCCAAGATTGCAGCATATTCATTGCTTGTCTCACTCCTCCTACTTGGAGCTGTTCAAGTGAAAAAGTCCCACTGCTTTTTGTAGCTGAAGTTTGCTGCTTTCAGCTCTTGCTATTCAGGGCTGGATGTCACTTGCCTCAGGTTAGACAGGAGGGTGCTCAGACTGTTGGTAGTAAGGGCTTCAGGCAGCTTATGGCTCTCATCCTTTGTGAGTCACTACTGAAGGCTATATATAGGAAATAATATAAAGTATATGTATGAATCTTACACACCACAAAGTGTGGGGATAGTATGACTCAGCCCAGTCTCCCCTTACCCATTTTAAAAATTTCTCTTATTTCTGTATTATATTTGAGCATTGAAACACTGGGGACAAGCCAGGGTCTGATGCCTTCTTGAGGTGCTCTTGTTTCTTAAGAGGTGTTATTTATAATGTAAAGTGGGAAAAGATCTGAGTGAACTGGCTGATGGAAAGACATGATAAAAACAGATGTAAAAGTAAGAAAGAGAGAAAAATGGGTGAGGGGAGGAGTGGGGAATGTTCATATTACAGATACCTCAAGATTTTAAGTGAAACCAAAATTCCTGAGTAGGGAAGAAAAGGAAAATGAAATGCATCTCATTCTCATGTTTGCAGCTGTGGATCTCTAACCAGTAATATCTAGAAGGAAGGGGAAAAGGAACAGATTTCAGGATTGATCAAGCTGGGATACAACCAGGGAGTGTTGATGGATGTGAAGAGACCGTCTCGTAAAAGAAAACCCAGGGAAGTGCAGAGTGTGCTGGGACTCGTCCTGCAGCAGAAGTGCCTGGTGTCAGTCATCAAGCAGGACTGAGTTTGAGATGGACTTTCAGTAATTTGGTCTTGTGGGTGGTGTTTTTTTTGGTTGTGTTGTTTTGGTTTCCTTTGTTGGTTTGCTTGGTTTTTTTAATGGTTGTTGTTTTGTTTGGATACTTGTTCGTTTTGGAGGAGAGGAGTTGGTCTCTGTAGTTCTTTGTTGGCTTGTATTCAAATGACCAGCTTTGAATTTTGCTAGATATCTGACAGGAAACCTTACCTCAAATGTCCCATCTCTCTGCAAACTGGGAAGGTACTTGGAAGGTTGCAAGAATCTTTTGAAGATTCTTGCATCCCATGTGTTTTGCTGGAAACCCTTTGTACCACTTTAAATGTGACAGTGCCTGGTTAGATGGAAGTGTTGATGGAGAAGCCTGAGTAGACTCAGAATTTAGTGAAACTTCAGTATTTTGAGGAGACCTTTTACAAAAATCCACAAGCACTCAGCTGTTTTCCATTATGTTGTTTCACAAATCAAGCAGTCTTGCATGTGCCCATCCATATGGACTGCAAATAGAATACTTGGGATACTCAACCAAAGATATTTCCAAAAAAATATTTCCCACTTCTCTTCTATAAGGTGTCCTCAGCTGGATGAAAAGGTGAAAGGTGTGAAGGAGGGCATGATGTGACCTCTGCCATAGGAGAGGGTCTGTGGTTTGGGAGGGGAGGACTCTGAATTCACACAGAAATCAGTGGTGGAATTCTGGCTGAATTTTTGCTAATTGGCAAATTCTGAACTTCACAGGAAAGGTCAAGATAATTTACCAGGAAAAAACGCTGCTGCCAAATTCTAATGAGTTTCTTATTTTTTCCAATGTAGGAATAACTCTGAACTATCTGAATAAGATTAACATGGTGCAATGCCAACAAGATGAACAGTTGCCCTGGGACAAGTTCATTCTTGGCATGACTTCTCATTGAGCTGCTTTTGCACCAGGGATTGGTTTTTCTCAGCTTTCCTTTAAGTTACTTTTCTGAACTCTAACAAGCTGAGACATCTGAATAAAATAATAATTTTACATCAAAATATTAATAAAGCAGATATTTCAGATACTTCACTTGCAAATAATTCGTTGCACTAAATGAGTTTTTTCTAATCAATTAGGAGTCTGCCAGGTACCAGCAAATGGTAATTTAACAGCAGGAACAATTTTATGTATTTTTAGAGAGGATGAGAACCAATTTATTTAAAATTGTTCCTCCAACCCACAGGTTCCAGGCTGAACACTTCCCTTCAATGACACAAAGGCTTTTATTCTGCTGGTTTTCCTATTTGGAAAGGGATGTATTGCCTTAATGCTACTCTGAGCCTAGTTATTTTGTTTGATGTTGGAGCAGCAAGCAAAATATACCAATATATGATTTATGTGTCTCAAGGACAAACTGAAGATCTGCAGAGACACGAGTGCATCTATTGCTGGCACGTGGTTTAGCAGGATGGTACAAACCTCTTTTACAGTCAGTACAGGGACACAGGGGACCAGAGTGACCCAGAATGTCCACGTGGTGATCTGAGCCCTTCTGCAGGCACACACAGTCCTTGATAAATGCTGCTTGTTACTCTCCAGTGGATGATTCTTTGGTCTAACCCAATTTGTTTGTTCTCATAGGCTTAGACCTGCTTACAACTAGATGACAGAAAGCACTGGGTACAAATTATACCTGAACTATCACTGTTCTCTGGTATTGGGATGCTTAATGTTGTATTCTTTCACCAGCATATAATACAAATTGAAGAGATGCCCTGTCAGTCTGTGTCATTTCTGGTGGTGGTCACTTTTTGCTTGATGAATTTGGAGCACAAAATCCATTCCATGAGGGAGAGGATTGCATCTGTGCCTGATCACCAGGCTGTAGGCTGGATTTCTGCACTAACAATATTCCCCTTCAGCCTCTGATACCAGACCTGGTACCTGCCCTTGGGAATGCAGCATGGGAAGCCTAGCTGCAATGCTGGGTAGCAGGACAGTCACTTCTGACTTAACTGAGGTATCTGAAGGGTTAAATGCAGACTAACCTGTAACTAGGACGTCATGTCTTGGTGTGGTGTGTGTTGCCACCATCCTTTCTGAATACCATAGTAAGAATCACCTTTTAGTGTCTGAATCCTGAAACCTCACACCCGTTGTGACTTCATGACAAATGTAAAGGGGTCCTCTCACAGTCCTCTCTACACATTTCTGGGTGCATGCTGGAGACTTCGAGATTGGATGCTGGAAACCATGAAATGCACCCCTGACCCCTGTAGCTGCACTGCCAAGGACTTTGGTTTTCTTTGCCTTGGTGTTCTGACCAAGGTCCTGCTCCAGCTGCATGTAGGTTCAAAGTGTGTCAGCCCAAGTAGAGGCTTTGACAGTGCAGTAGGAAAACCAAAAGGCAAATGCTTCTGCTTTGGCACCCCCAGCACAGAATGCAAAGTGCCACAGAGGCTGGCAAAGCCCATGAAGCCTTCAGTAGATTAAAGGAACATGCCTCTAAAGAAAAAGGCATTTGACTTCAGGCAAAGGCAAATACATGCCATGTAATTTTCATTACTGCTTTTCAGTATGATTGCAAAAAATTGAACAGCTTGAGGTTGTCACATTTAGTACCCTAACTGGGAGTTCCACATTTTGCTGGGTAAAATCTGAAATACTCCTGTTTTATGAAGTTCAAGATTTCTGCTTCCACACACTCTGCATAGGTTTTATTCTCCAGTTGCAGTTTGATGTGCACAGCTGGCTGTCTCAAGTCGGCTTTAAGGGGAATAACTGAGGTACAGCCTCTGAAGAGAGACAGGCCATGCCTGAGGCAAGTCTGTTTCCTTCCATGGGAAACTTCATCAAAGTCTCTCAAGGAAAGAGAGGGTTGTCTTTCTCTTTTGCTTTAAGTTAAATCAACAAAAAGATTTCTGAAAATGCATTGTTCTAATAGTTCCTCTCATACATAAGAAACAGCTATACAGGTGAATATTAGTATTTTGGTATTATATATTAGTACTATATATTCAGTACTATTTGGTGCCAAATACACACTAAGTACTATACAAAGCTTCGAAACAAAGGCAGCTTCTAGTCTAATCCAAAGGCTTTGTATAGCAAATTTCCTGTTAACTAAACACACATTTTCTCACTAATTTAAGTGAAACAACGGACATTAAGTTGAAGCATAAGCAGGAGTGTTTTGCAGATCAAGAATTTGAGGATTTTTAAGGGCATGAATCAAGGCCCAGGGAAGTCAGTGGGAGGCTCCAACAAACCAATAATTTAGAAGTCAAGTTGTAAAGACAGTAAATTAGCAAAAAAAGATCTTTGACATTGTGGCTGAGAACTAAAATTTTTAAGATATTCCATTACATGAGCACCTAGAAAAATAAGACAAGGCTTTTTCTTGGAATGACATAAAGTGCTCTGCAAGGCACTGAAGAAGAAACTGTTCCCAGAACACTGCTCAGGGATGCTCTCTCCAGTGTTGCCCTTCCTTTAATGCCGAGTTCATTCGCTTCTTTCATGTGTTACAAAGAACTGAAAAACGGGTGTTTTGTTGTGGGTTTTCTTTGTTTTAAACCCACAGAAGAAGGAGTGCAGGTGAGTTGTCGTGGCTTCCTTCTCCCCTCTCCCGCCGGGGTGGGAATGCCCTGCCCGGCACTTTCTCATCCACCTACCGAGTCCCTCTAGTGGTGCCATCCCGCAAATTGTCCTCCTACATTCCCAAATTAATGAAGAATAAAAGCAAATCTAACCGAACAAATATTTTAATGCAGCCTTCCATTACTGAGAATACTACATCACATTTGTTTGGTCTAAGCAGCATCACGCTGCTGTAAAATCGTGTACCATGGTAAATGCTGTCCCTTCAGTTTAACAGGGGTTGAAGCTATTTTCAGTGACAGATGAGCAGGGTCCTCAATTTTCAAGCAAATACGAAATGAGCTAAAAATATTATATGTTTTTCAGCATGTAAAGTTTTATCTTTGCTTCTTTTCAGAAAGATAATTTAGGAAGGTTTTTTTTGAACAAATTAAATGTATTTCTATGGTGACCTTGTGAGGGACAAACTCAGTACTATCAGTGTGCATATTGCAAGTAGAGAGTTAGAATTGGGACCACAGTGTTCACAAATAAAAAATGATATTTCTTCTTTTTGAGACAATAAAATGTTAAGAAGAAAATAACTGTGAAATGTTGGAAATTAAATGAAAGCTTCTGAGAGTGAAATTAAAGAATTAAGAAATGTAGGATGGTCCTTGAAGCAAGAACACCTGCATGTGAAATGTTCAATACAGCATTGTCTTCATTTTAATTATTTGTGGGTTTGAGGCGAGGTTTTTTGTTGTTGTTTTGTTGGATTTTTTTTAAACCTTGTATTTAGGTAAACAGGAGAAACCACATTTGTTTGTAGAGGCTTTTTAAGCTTTCAGGGTTCAGAGCAATCAGAGTGGATCTGACAAATGCTTTAGCTGGCTCCAAAGCCTTGAGTGGTGAAACCCTTTGAAGGTGGCAGCAGTCAGGCAGTGACCTGGATGAGAGGGGACAGATGATGGCATGGCCAGGAGCCCCCTCAGCCCTGCACACAGGCTGATGGAATATTGCTTACAGCCTGGAGAATCCCAGACTGCTTGCAAAGGGTGTAGCAGGAGTGCAGCACTGCTGCAGCAGCCAGGGTGAGCTGGGAATGCAGTGAGCAGGAGTGGTGCAGCTGCAGCTAAACGGGGGTGATCCCAGTTTGTTCACTTCCCATTTGAGCCAGGCAGAAATTATCCATTCTGCACTGCTCTGCCTGGATCCTCGGGGGTCCTTTGTTTCCCATTTCACACATTGCCAAGGAGCCACTGGGTAAAAGCACCTGATATTTCTCTTGGGTTAGGAACTTATTTGATCAAAATTCAGCTTTATCTGGGAATGCATTACCTCAGTTAGTCTTAGGAATTGAGAGATTCATGTGGAGAAATCAAATTAATTTCCTTTCTTCCACCAGGTTGTCAGTCAAGGTATGAGAAGGAAAATGGTATAATTTTTCACTTTTTTTCCTAATACCCTGAGGTTAGATGAGATTAAATATACTGTAACCCTGCACCCCCATTCAATGCTCTGCAGAGATACCTGACCAAAGTCTGGTGAATGACAAATAAGTGAATCTGCAGGGAAGTTTGACTTTTAATAGATTTTTTTTCCAATCATATCTTGCTCTCAATAGAAAGACTCTATTTGGGAAGCTTAGAAAGGCAGTGGGCTAGAATAATAACAAAAAAAAAAAAAAAAAAAAAAAAAAAAAAAAAAAAAAAAACAAACAAAAAACAAAAAAACCCCAAAAAAACCCAAAAAAACCCAAAAAAACAAACAAACAAAAAAAATATCTGGATTCACAAATACTTCTTTTAATTTCAAAACATAAAGTGCAAATCCATGATTGCCTGATGTTTGTGTTTATGCCTCTCCATGCAGAAGTGTGCTGACCAGGGATGGAAGGTTAAGGAATCAATACTGAGAACTGAAGTAGCTTTTAGATGCTCAGTTCCTGCTGTGCTTGGTCTAATTTGCAGTTTGTTTTAATCCCATTTTAAATGGTGCTGGAGGAGTCTGCTTTATCTCAGCGAGAAATCCAGGGAAGCTGGTAGTTGAAAATAATGGATCATCAGGAAATAAATGTGAGGATAATGTGTGCAGGGAAAACTTCAGCCATGAAACTTGTTTTGGAGGAGTGCAAGCCCACATTGCTGCTCATTTTTTAGAGTTAGAAATGAAACCCAGAGCTATTATAGGAAATCATTCATGACAGTGCAGTGGCTCCAATTTTTTAGGCTGAAATCCCCAAAAGAACTATTATTAATTTGCCTTAGCTGGAAGATAAACATTCATGCCCAAACTTTCAGAAGTGGTCATCTGGGGAGAGTAATGCTTCTCCCCTGCATGCTGGATCTCACCTTTCATAGCACTTTGAGCAGTCAGCCCAGCTGAGTTGTCCAGCTATAAAACATTCCTAGTCCATGCCAAAGCCCCACAGCAGTTACTGTGTGATCCTTTGGCAAACTGATGCTTGCAGCAAAATGCAGCAAAAAACAGGTGAATGTTGAGCAGGAATCCCAGAGGGTGGGGAAAGGCCCTCACCCTTTGCAGGGGAGAAGGTTTTGGTCAGTGAAATATCCTCTCACTCTGCTCCTTGGCAGCCCTGTTTTATAGGGATCCAGCAAAGACTGGGAAAATTGTCAGCCAGTGAAATGGAAAGTGAACTGAGAAAGCTCAGGCAGCCTGACTCCATTCACTGCTACAGTAATAATTCCCCATGAAAGTGGAGCAAAGAAATGTTTTAGATGATAATGCACTTTTAAAATGCAATATCTTAGCAAAAAAACCTCTCTCATTTTAACCCATGGATCTGTGAATTCCTTTAATGACATTGATAAGCTACTTTGGCTTCCTAAAGGATTTCTCAAGTGGGATTGAATTTAGCAACTCCTACCTTGTACTTACTGGTAAGAATCTAGATGCATGAGTCCTTAAAAAATAGAACTTTCAAGAACATACTTTGATGAGTGAGTCCTCTGTCTTCTCTTATTTCTTCAGATTTCCAACCCCCCTCAAATAGGTAGAGATGCAAACGCAATTAAAAGTTGCTGGCTGTCTTTTGGATGCCAATTCCCTTTTGCACTTTCCCAAGTGCACTCCAAAGTGTTAAGGCAGGAGGAACATCCCCACAGGACTTGTCCCAGCCAGAGCTATCCCCTGTCAAAGCAGGGTAAAAAAGAGATTTCCTGAAATACATTTTTTTGTTATTGGCGGAGTGCAGATAGCAATAGCTGATGCCTTATCTCTATATATTCATCTTTATTTCTGCACAAAGAGAGGGCACAAGAGCTCTTTCCTACTTGGAGAAGGCACTGGGGGGGTTACATGCTGTGAGGTCCTTGTGAGTAGCACAGGCTGAGGGTGAACAGCAGAGGTTTTGTTGGATTTTGTCCCTTTGACCCATCCAGAAAATGTCCTTGCAGCAGGGGTTGCTGGCCTCTCCTCTGCATCTGCAAGGCTGCAGTACTTCTGTGCATTTTCTTCTACACATTTGAAAATCACACTCCAAGGAATCAGGGGGTTATTTGTAAGTACATTTTTCATGTGATTCATTGAGGTGTTAACCATACCTTATGTGTTTACAAACCTGCCAACTAACAGTGTGTTTATATTTAAATTACCTTTGACTAGGAGAATTCAGGTACTTGGAAAAAGGAGAAACATGAAACAGCGCTGTTATAAGCTGGTATTTTGGTATTAGCCTGTTTGTTTGTTTTTGGTTTTTTTTTTAAAGGATTTAAACAGAATCTTAGAAAGTATTTAATTTTAAAGTACATTAATTTGCTCTAAGGATTTAGCCTTATTTCTGCACCTACTTCATGTAAAACAAAACAAAACAAAACCCCAAAAATTCTGTTCTGCTCGACCTAGATTAGGCTAGTTTTAGATTAAAAGAAGTTTTTCCTATCAATATGTGAATGTCATTTGGATTTTGTTGTAAGAAGAAAATCTAAGGCTTTTAGATCCTTCAAAGAACACAATGGAAAAGAAATTGTTTTAATTTTTGTGGCCAGCTAGAAGAGAATTGAGGGAATAATTCTCTTTGGTTTAAAATTGAAAGTTGGAGGGATTTTCTTTTCTTCTGTTCAAAATGGGGAAAAGTGTTGAATCAAGGAGCCAAGTAAAAGTTTAGTTCCCCTGAAAAAAAGCATTGATTTATTTTGGGGAAATTCTCATTATTATTTCTTAATATAGCTGCATGATAGAATAATTTCAAAAGTAAATGTTGAAAATATATTTGAGTTTTCCCCTGGATTTTCCTTTGAATTGAAACTAATTGTTTAATCTAATCCAAATGCCCAAACTGTTTCATTCTTCTTGAGTCAGGATTTCTCAGAGAAGGAGCAGTCTGGGAAAACCCTTCCTGAAGCCCAAAAAAATGGGAATTTTCAGGGACAATGCCCACCTTCAGGCTGCCAGGAAGGACCATTTATTTCCTCTGTATATGGCAAAGTATGATGGTCCTATGGCACAGGGAGCCTGGGAGAAGAAATCTGGAAGCAGGAAGGTATTTTCTTGAAGTCAAAAGATCTAACATTATAGGATATCCTATATAATATAGTTCTTATATCTCTATATAATAGGATGGGATATATAATAAAAATCCAATAATACCAAGATTATTCCTATAATATAGGATATCTGGTATCAGGATACTTCCAGCCTGGAGAATATGAACTAGGGATTGCAGGGAAATGAAATAATTATTTTCAGACCTCTGGTTGCTTGACATCATCTCTCTTTCTTCACTGTCAGTACTGTGATTTGCAAAGAGTATAAAGAGAGTGTGAGAGATTACAACATCTGAGTCAGCTCAGCTCAGGCACAGCAACGTGATCCAGCCAAAAAGAGCAAAGCTAAAGGTCACCTGTACCCTTCTGCATGTTCAGCTCTTCAGTTTTTTTGCTTATATGAGTCACTGCCTTTTCCAAACTTAAAACTGAATAAAGCAAAATCATGATGTGAGCTACCAATTTGATTGGAGCAGTTTCATGAATAAGGGAAATATTCTTCCTAAATGGGCAAAACAAGTGCCTTGGAATGGAGAGGGATAGGGTTTCATGACGTGATGGTGGGAAGAGAGGTAGCAAAAAGTTGTCAGCTTAGCACACAGAAGTATTAGCTGTATTTTGTCAGAATAGGCAACATCCTGCAGGAGCCCCTTCCTTCCACTGATCCTGGTCTTCAGGTAAAAGCCCACCCATGGCTGCATGCTTGGAGAAGGTATTCCTGGTGGAGAGATCATGGTTCTCAGTCATGAGCATCATCATCACCCAGTGCAGCCTCAGACAGACTTCATCCTCACTGCAGAAATACTTAAAGAAGAGAGAGGCAAGTGCAAGCATGAAAACCCATTCTAACATGCACTAAGCCTTTGGTAGTGAAATGTGCAGGGTGTCCCTCTTTGATGTCCAGCACCAGGGTCCTTGGCACCCTCTAGAAACAACTGCCACACCAGAACCTCTCAGAAACAGACAATTCACTGTAGCTGTGTCAAATGGCACCCACCTTCCCATGGCTGAGGGCTGCAGGGAAAACAGAGGGACTTGGGATCAGAGCATAACCAGAAGAGTTCTGTTTCTGTGGCTTCTAGAGCACCTCCTTGAACTCCCTGAGTAATTCAAATGTTGAGTGGGATAAGCTGCTCCCCTTCATTGCAGGGCTTTCACCCTGAGGTGTAATTTACACCTGTAAGCCAAGGGAAGGGAATCACAAGCAGCTAAAGATATGAGATTTACACACCTTGCCTCCCAGATTGCTCTCAGGATGAAGGTCACCCTCCACTAGGATACCCCAGCCCCCATTTGTGTGCATGAGCAGTCTTGACAGTCCTGTCATGCTTTTTGGGGGTTTAGTACCACATCAGGAGAGGCCAGGTGGGCAGTTTGAGGGCTGTATGTAATGCTCTTAATCTGTGCTGGGAGTGGGAATATTGGATGAGCTGCTTTGGAATGCTTTCTATTAAGTTTTTAGCCAGCCTTTACAAGCAGGGTATACACTGCCCATGTTTCTAGCCATTTAATTATTCAGTGCAATGAATGCAATTGAGACAGGTAATAAAAAGTCCTCCATTCAACCTATAACTGGAACATAATTTTACCTGTCAACAAACTGCAGTACACAAGGTTGTTTCTGAAAATCCTGGCTCTAAAAGTTACTGAGCTACTTACAAAAATGCACTTAACAGCCAGTGAGTCAGCATTCAGAGGTCTGAAACTCATTTCCAGGAATTGTGTGATTTACAAGGCTTGACTTTCAAACTTGGCCACTGACAAAGCAAGAGAAGAAACAAAAACATTCTGAAATAAAGCCCCCACATGCCTTTCAAATGCAAAGCACAATAAGAAAACTGTCAGTCTCTTGAGACATGTTTGTACCTGTCATTTAAAATTAGAGGGTAGTGGAGAAATACTCTGTCTTAGTCATTTTCTCTTTAGAGTCACTGTTTCTTGACTGATGTCAAGTCCAAAGACACCACTGAAACAGAAAAAGGAACCATTTTTTAAATTTCATAGTACAAATGAAGGCAATTCCTGTTCTTTTGGATCCCTTAAATGTGAAATGACAGTGTTTGGTATATTACCAGCATCATAACACTGATGACAGCTTCTTCAGGCAGGGCTGTTTGAGCAGAGCAGAGATAACAGACTCCTGGCAGCACAAGTTTCATTGTTATTATTTAATGTTGATATTCCAGTGAAGCTCAGGAAAACTTTAACCTGACGCATTTCCAAAGGTGATTTCCAAATATTACCAATGCTTTTCATGAGGAAGTAAGAAAATTTGCAGGTTCTATATAGGGAATAAGTAGGATCTCTTAACCCCATTTAAGACAAGGGAAATGACCATTCCTAAGTGACCATCAACCACTAAGCAGGATAGGTACTGATCTCTGAGGGAGAATAACTTTTGCTCCTGGCAGTGCCTTCAGCAGCTCTTAGAAATAAGTTGCTATCTCATTTTCTTAATTTCCTGGCTCTGTGTCCTACTTTTCAGACAGATAATTTTCCTTTTCATTAAGGGTGTTATGGTAAAGATGTAATTTGTACTCCTAGGAGCTAAAGCAGTCACAGGGTTATTAATTATGGAGGCAATGTAACCTTATAAGACCTCATGGCTGGAAGGGGAGTCCATTCTCCTCACTGAAAGGCAAGGCAAAGGCTGCTGGCTGCAGTTTGCTGGGAGGCAGGGCATTCACCCCTTCCACCAGAGCCTTGGCTAACCAAATTATATTGTACCCCTTAGTTTGGTATGTTTCTAATGGAAGTGAGATACATGCCAGCAAAGAATTAAACAAATTTATGGCAAGCCATTTATTGCTTCTTTTGGGTTTTTTAGCAGTGACATCTAGTACTTTTATTTTCTAATTCCTCTTTTGCTGCAGAAGTTACTCTCCCTTTGACTGTACCTGGTAAATGCTATTGAAGAATATGCAAATACATGGACAGTATTAATAGCTCTCATATGTGTTAACTTTTCCTCTTGCTTATGGAAAAAAAATATTTCTTTGAAAATTCCCAGTGTCATAGGATGCAGTATCTTGTACTGTTATCAGTCCATTTTCAGTCACTGCCATGAGGACAACCTGGCCTTATCTTGTTAGAGCAGATGATGTCTTCATGTTGGTGGATACAGGTAAAGCCCCCATAATGACTGTCTGAAATGATTAGTAGATTTTATTTACTTAAGTAGTTTAGGCTAGTATATGTGATTTGAATAGACTTGAAAATTTGCCTGAAAACAGATTTTTAAGGCCTTTGACAGAAATCTGAAGTTTGAAGTGAGAAAGTGGTCATTCTTCCTAAGAACTATCTATTTTTTGTTTCTTAGTTGTTCCTAAATTTCTCACATATTTCTTTTGTTTATTCAATACAAACTCAATTATATTTGGACAAATTAAAAACCTTATCTGAGCAAGGTATGAGAGCATATGAAATAATTTGGAACTTGCTTGGGTTTTATCAGAAGAGGAGAGGAATTGTTTTCCAAGATTGATGCCAGGCCAGCAAATAAAGAGGAATAGTTCAGTGCTCTTGTGGTAGTATGCCACTGGATATTTTATTTTAAACTGCAATATCCCAAGCCAAACATTTATGTTCCATCTGGAAGCCAACAGCTGACCTGCCTAGGTGTTTTGCACAGATGGTATAAGACTCTCTAAATGTTTTCTGGGTGGGAAAAAAGAGAAATTTACCATATACAAATTAGGCAAATCTCAAAGCAGTAAAATTGTAAATTGTGGTAGCAGTATCCTAACTAAGGTAAAAAGAGTTTAGAAATGCTCATGGGAACTACCCTATGGGAATAGTGTGGCACCATCCAGAGGTCTGACAGTGCTCTTGATTTCCAAAACAAAGTGCTACTCATCATCATCATTTTGAGTTACATGACTTCTAGGGCTTTCCCTGGGCTGAGGTAAGAGGCAAAGAAAAATTCATTTGAAATGAACAGGTGTTAAAGTTACTGAATCCAAATTCAATGTACAGATGGGTTTTAGGTATGAAGGATCCCTATTTTTCCATACTGGTTTTCTGATTCTCTGCTTAGATCTCAACAGTATGGTGCAGAGAGTGGGCTATTTATAAGAGAATGAAATACCACATATAAAAAAATTGGTGAAAACATTGTCTCTCTGAAGAATATTGTATTGGAAATACACCAAAATAAGCAAAGAAAATACTCTTATGTGTAAGTAGACATATGTACACACAGAAGTAACATGATCTTTATCACACATAAAATAACAATTTTCTAAAAATCCCAAATAATCAAATGATAAGCAGCAAAAACCCCCAGCCTGCTGTATCAGGTCTCTGTTCACATTTGAAAGAAAGCATGTTATTTCAATAGACATTGCATACAGTTAATAAAGCATTGAAAAAGGCAGCTGTAAATTATTTCTTCTCATGGCCTGAATAGACTATTTATGTTTTATCAGGAGATGAGAATTTGAGTAGATGTGATTATCTGAGTTCAAAGAAGAAAACATTTTAACCAGGACACCTTTCCATCTACTTTTGTTTTGGTGAGGGTTATTTGTGTTCTTATTAAATCATCTAATAGCAATCAAGTGAGGAAAGACAGGAGGGTAAACAAGCTGAAAATTAAACCAGAAAGCATTAAGAAAGATGTTCTTATTGTGCTTTGCAGTCTGAATTTGACTTTAACATTGCAGCAAGTTGGGAGATACTTGGCTACACAAAATCAGAGTCCAGCTGGCTTCATTGGAAGCAGGTAGCACACATCTTCAATCCTGGAAGGATTCACTTCCAGACAAGAAGAAAAGGTGAAAATTCAGGGTGAGAACTTCTTCACCAGGTACTCTGGGAGCTCTGGATTGAAGGAGTGTTTCTGCATGGAGGCATTTCCATATTTTGCTCCTGGGCTGGGAGGAGAGTGGTGCTGTTTCAGTGCTTGATCCTTGCTTTACTTTTTTGTTTCAGAATTTTTCCAGTGAGAGATTGTCCCATGTTCTCATCTAAAAAAGGGCCTTAGTAAATGAGCAACATTTTTAAATAGTGCTCTGACAAGATAGATGGCATCCTTTTGTTTTATGTAAATCTTTTTTTAGTATTGGATATTTTGGTGTTGCTTGGTCTGCTTTTTTCCCAGCATGTCTATCCAATGCATAAATTACTTCCCATGGTGAAACAGCAGTCTTGTTATACAATGGATCATATGGAATATGACTTAAACACCAGTACAAATGATTATGTATTTTAACAATTCTGCAGGGCTGCTTGTTTCTAGTCTTCCCCTGCTACATTATGGGCCTTTTTTGTTACTACAAATCATCTGAATTGGTCTTGCAATGGGAATGGTAGCCATCAACCAGATGCTCAATTGCACACAAGAGAGTTACTGAGGAACAGGCACAAAAGGCACAACAGCTCAAAGAGATGACTCTACTCTCAGAGCTAAGACAAACCACTATGGTTGCAAGCCATTGAAATACTAAAAAAAAAATTAAAAGCTTTTTCATAAAAAGATTTTAAAAAGCATTCAATAATTGTATTGAGGTCTTGATACAGAAAGAAAAAATTAAAAAACCTCCAAAACCTCCTTGAAGTACAGTTTATTGTGTCTGTCTCAGTTGTTTCTCATAAATATTATGATCCCATTTCTCACTTTTTATGCTCACTGAGGTTCTCAAGAGACCAGTGAGCAACAGGCCATTTTGGAACTGCTGTCATTGAGGGCATATGTTGCTTAATTCCTAAAACAAAGGTGTTGCATAGCATGCTCCAAAAGTCATTGCTGCCACTTAGAAACTGAGGTGATTTGCATTCCTTTTAATAAATTAGGTATTTAATTACATTATAAATGTAACCTCTAATTGAAGCACCTGCTCCCAGTGGGCATAACTCTATGATGATTTTGCACGAGCTACCTAGAAGTAGATGCTTGCTGCTGCAGGAGTGGGTGTCTCACTAATTGGCACTTAAAGATTATTCTTGAGTATTTTTGCATCTTAATGGATCTTCCCCCAGGATATCTCTTAGGACGATATTTGTTTTGCTGTAGCGTGTTACCTTTTGTTCTTGTCCTCCACTTGTGGACATTTGTGTGTCTGCACTTTTCTCTTTGAGAGCTTTCATTTTGCATGCCCTGATACCCACTGGTATCTCACAGTATATAAAGATGGATGCAAGTCCCTGTCCATGGGTATTTCATGCCAGTGGTGGTACTGTCTGGTTCTAAACCTATTTAACTATCTGAATACAGCACAGATTTTGTAATATCTACAGTGTTACTGAAGATATTACTTGAGCTCTGATACCTCAGTTTGCTCTGTGTGGTAACTCATGAACCAAATGTAGAAGCACAGTCCTGAGGATGCCACATAAAACTTTATTGAACGCTGAATCCCATATCAGTCTGATTGTTAAAGCTTTAACAGCTTGAAATGTATTTGTTTAGCATAGCCTCTTGGATAAGGTCTAGTCTAAGAAGTTATTTTCTTCTTATCTATGATTTGGTTTCACATCACCAAGAAATTTTATTTTTTTGTTATTTTCTTTGTGTTACTTCATACTGTTTCTGAATTTGCCTCTGTGTTTCTGACCAGTTTTCCTGTCAACATCCAAAGAAGATACAAGCCTGGTGCTCAAACCTGAACAAATAAGGTATCCTACAGCAGTCAGAAATTTTGCGCCAATCCCTGAAACAGCAGTGCAGTTTGGTTGCTGAAGAAGTGATGAAAACTCTGAGGAACAGCAAAAGACATTAAGAATTGGTCTGATCTCAGGCAGTTTTAAAGGCTCACTCTGTTGCTCTCAAATAGTACAAGAATTTCAGCAGCACATTAAATTCTGGAATCTATGGTTTATAGTACAGGCACCACAGAGAGGACCCAGAAATAAAATACAATGTTGCAGGTTGGATATTGTTTCCTTTGTGTTAGTGGAATTTTTTCCATTAGGTTGCTAGGAAACTAATTGCTGGGTACTTAACCAAAACAAAGAGGTGGTCAAGCACGAGTTTTGGAGCTGATATTTTCTGATAATGGGCCATTAAGGCTCACCAATGACCTGACACATTCCATCATCCCATTGGGAGATGCTCTGCCCAGCAAGGGGTGCTCCAAGCATTCCTACCTAGATAAAATGGAGAGACATGGGACCACCAGGACATCCTGTTTTTCCACTGGAGTCCCAGAGGAAGACTGGACCCATCTCACCACCACTGGACTTTCTTCAGGACCATCTCTGCTCCACAGAACTGCATCTGCTACTCCAGAAGGATTCATCTGGACTGCTTCTAACACCCTGACCAACAGGGTGCCAGGTCACATCCCTGACTCTGTCAGGGTTTTTGTTAGTTTAATTTGTATGTTTTTTCTGTATTATTACATTTGTATTTTTAATTAATTTATTAAAGGACTGTTATTTCTATTCCCAAAGCTTTGCCTGAGAGCCCCTAATTGCAAAAATTATAATAATTTGAGGGGGGTGGGGTTTACATTATCTATTCAAAGGGAACTTCCAGCTTTTTGCTGGCAGATACCTGTCCTTTCAAAACCAGGACAGACAAAAAGACTATTTGTGTATTGCTTACAGTTTAGTTTCTTCCAAACTCCCTTAGGAATTCTTTCTTTATAATTCTTAAGCCCTCACTTCATTATTAATGAAAGTTTTCTGCATGCTTTTGAACTTGGTCTTTGTTCTACCTGACACTGGCTAAAAACACATATTCCTCTGGGTTTAATTTACTCTCACCATGCTTCTCCTGGTTCTCATAGTAGAAGAAAGAAGATCAGGCATTTGCCATCTAAAAAAAGTGTGATATTTAAATTCAAAACAATGCAGTTTTCAGGATTAAGATTGATAATGTAAATTAGAACTCTGTGACTTTAGAAAAGTCTTATCTCTTACAGAGATCTTGGACAAGGTCCTGTTAAAGAAGTGCAAATTGTAACCATTTCTGATTACTCTCTGTATTCTATAGAAAACATGAGAACCTTCTCCATTTTTCTGGGAGATGCAAAGATTAATTCAGACACACACACACACACACACATATACATATATGTGTATATATATATATATATATAATTGACAGACCATAATATTTTTCCCTCCTCAAACCTCTCATTTTGAAGGATGAAGCCTGAATTTTACATCTGAGATAAGGAGCCTATTTAATTAGTTTAGGACTCTACTATGTGTGGGTGGATGAATTCTATTTGTTTTGCTGAAGTACGACAGCTCCTTTTCACATAAGCTGAGAATGCAATGCCATTAATTTTTTTTTTTCCTATAAATTGTGCTACTAAATACCTCGTTAAGTTTGTTAGGAGAATAAATGAAGATGTATGGGAATACCCTTTCTGGAGGAGAAACTGCACCAAAACAGTCTGGCTGCAAAATGTATGTTTGTAAACACAGGATCACATTCTCAACTGTGCAGTTCCACTGACTTTGATTAATAAAGATCTGGTGTGCCAGTTTTCTCTCAGATAAATACAATTGTACTCTTCCTTGTGTCTCAAAATGGCTCTCCCTGATACCAAATGCAGAAAGGAGGACAGCTGAATCAAGGCTAAGGCTTCTAGTGGGGGCTGTGGTCTCAAAAATAATAAAGAATAAACTGCATGTGGAGCTGTGAAAGAGAGGCAGCTCTCTTCATGTGGGGAATTACCTCCAAACTTTCAGGGTTTGCTAGAGATGTGGACAGAACTGCTACAGGGCTGTGGAATAGCACAGAAAATCTTTCTCACTCTTTGTCTGCTACTACTAAATACTTAACCTTGTCTTGATAAAATAAAACCCCAGTATTGTTGGATCAAGAGAAGAGCTTGCTTTTTGGGTGGGCTTGCTGTAGAGTTTGGTAATTCTCAAAATGTTTGTAGTGGGTTTTTCTTGATGGTCCCTGTGGACATTCTGTGGAAAAAAAATTTCTCCTCTTCTGTACCACCAGCCTAATGTAGGTGTTGCTGCTCTTGGCACACTTCTAATATGTCAGACATTGCATATCTCTGCCTATCCACATTAAATTTTCTGTTAAATCCCTGTGATGACAGAAAATAACATTACAGAATTCAGCACAGCTGTGAGGTCATAGTGTAATGTGCATTTGGAAGACAGACGTGAGCTGCAAGGTAGGAAGCTCCCAATAAATACTACAGGGATAAATAAGCAATCTGTACATCTGTGGTGGGAAAGGAAAAGTCACCTAATGCTGGCCATGGGAGGCTCAGTGATAGCCATGATACCTCAGGCTGCTGGCAGGATGCCTCTTCTCAGCTGATTTCTCCTCAAGGCATCTGGCAGGGGTGCCTTGTGCTTTTTGAGGGGAAAAAAATAAGGACTAAATCATCATGCTCTGCTTGATTCCCTATGGGTGTGCTCCATGTGTTTTTGCTACATGACATATGGCTCTATTATCAGACTCACCTTCAGTTTGGGAAGTGTCTTTTCACTGCCTGGGACTTGTTTCGTGCCCCTCTGCCATCTGGATCTGTGACAGTTAAAATCATGTTGGTCTGGACTATATTCAGTATTTGTTGGTGAAAAACCTCAGAGCTGAAGTTGGTCTATTTCATCAGTAAAAGCCAAAATAAATGTTCATATGAGAGAGGTGAGTTACTGTTTTGCTGAGCAGTCACAGTGGTTTCCTTATGAAAATTTTTGTTTTCCACAAATAAGAATCTTCACAGCTGTGTGACTTGCATTACACCTGATTTCTGTAAAGACTAGGTGAATGCACTTTGCCTTTTCTGAAGAAGTTTTGATAGATTTCTCTTTGTTCTCCACTTTAATTCAAATGAAAAAAAGACATTTACTTGGGCTAATTAATTTATTTGTGTTAATGAATTTTACTGACTCATTGTCCCATATTGCACTGAAATTTGAGGTGTGCTGCAAATCAGGTATGCTTTAGCATACCAACAAGGTAAAAGTATTTGGGGGCTTGGGTTAGTTATATGTCTGCCATAAATAAAGGCACTTAGAAAACTGAAAGTATTGCCTGGAGGTCCCTGCTTAGAGAAAAGCCCTTTTTTCAGCCTGAGATGTGGCTCAGCTGTGTTTGTGGCACTGGCTATTTACAGCCACTTAAACTCAAAGACAGATTTATAAATAGTTTACAGAAATATTGCTCCAGTTGAACAAAGCAATTTTTATTTTTTTCAGAAATGATGCTATAAGCCACAGAAGGCTGGAAAAGTTGCTGATAAAATGTCAGAAAGAAGGAGTGGAGGAAAACTATCTCTGTCTGCAGCAGAAAGTCAGGCAGCCATGAGGAGGTGGATGTAAGGTCATCCAGCCAGGAAAAAGCCCTTGGTTGCCTTCGAGTTGGTTGCCTATCTGTTAGACTAGACCAGCAGGGCAACAACCTCTCCTTGAGTCAGGAGGTCAGAAGGACAACAGAGATATAGTTTGCATGTCCTAGGGTGAAAACAATTTTGTTGGAGCTTCCTCAAAACTCCTGCCACTGGCAGGAGGATTTTTGAGCATGGCTGAGGCAAAATGCCCAAGACAGGCATGAAAAGATTGAGCTTGCCAGGAGAATCATCAGCTCCTTCTCTCCTAGAAGTGAGACAGCTTGGAGGGCTGAAAGAGTGTTCACTGGGCTACTCATGTCTTTTCTATCTCTCTCAGGTACCAAGTCATAGGTAAATGATGCTTCCTTGAAGATCCAGTCAATGCAGACATGGGTGCAGTTGATGAGAAACAAAACCAAACCAAAACCAGCTACTGCTCTCAGTTAGCATTTCTGTTGGTCACTTTTCACTTTTTTTGCCCACATGTCTTGGTACCAGTCCTTGCCAAGCCCCCCTTGCTCCTGGCAGGTGTTTGCAGTGATTGGATGGAGGCTGTAGCTCAGAGCTGGGACCTGCAGGTGTCAAGTCGTGGTGGGCAGCTCTCCCAGGTACTTTTCCTCCAGGTACACTTTATGACTGAGGAATGAGAAAGGTTTGGGATATGTTAATAAAAGGGAAAATGTACATGTAAAGGAAAGGAGGAGCCACAAAAGGGCCAGAGGATGGAATCTGTCTATGGAGGTTTCTGTTGGTTATTGCTCCTGCTATTCTGGGAGGGGAAATATACCACAGTGAAAAAAAGATAAATAATGATTTCTGTCAGGATGTCCATCCTGAGAAGAACAAGAAAATTCTCAAACATGGGCAGTGTAGGAGAATACTCTCTTTCCCTTCCCACCTTTTACAGGCAGGAAGCTGAGAAAACGTGAGTAGCAGCCTAAGCCTGCAAAACCGTGCCAGGTGCGCGGCAGAATTTAAACCCAACTGTCGACAACAAAGCCAAACAGTACCAAGCAAATGATGCTTGCTAGCATCCTACACTCCGGGCAGATTTCCAGGCTGGGTGGGAAGTGAGCTGGAAAATTGCCAGGCAAGTACAAAGTGCGGATGTGCTGACATGAACCTCAGAGCTTTACTTTGCAAAGAACTTAGCAGAGTCTCAAGCAGGCACTCAGGAGGTGCTGCATTCACCAGCTGCTACAAAAAGTCTCACTCTGTGCCTGCACTCAGGTACTGGCAGCAAACAATGGTTTCCTTCTGCTGTGGGTGACCAAACCTGAAGGTATTTCAAAGCTTTCCACTTTGTGGCAGGATCCAAAAGTGAATTCCCCCCTTCCTGGGTTACCTTCCAGAGCAGGGGCAGGTTCTTTCTGATAAAGGAAGTCCTGCTTTGTGGTTTTTTCACATTTAAAAACTGATTAAAATACTTTGTGGAGGTGGGTTTTCTCAGGTGGAAAAGGCATCTCATCCCATCAGCTAGTTTGGTTAAACTGAGCATCATTGTTTGGGTGAGTCTGCTTGAGCATTCACTTGGGGATGTAAACCAGCAGCTTTTGTTTCCAAATTGCTTTTATTTTGTGGAATTACATCCATCTGTGAGACTTTCAAATAACATGAAATTTTAATGGTGGCACTTTGCATTTATTTTGTCCAAACGTAAATGTTTAAGCTATTAGGCAGGAAACTCAGGTCCAGAATGAAACTTTTAACATCTTTCTCTTATTAAAAAAAAAAAAAAAAAATCCCCTGGGGTAATAACCCTGAGGTTATAATTTCATCTGTATCTAAAAATTTTACTTTCTTTTTAATCATGTTTATTGCAGACTTCCTCTCTTTCCCCCAAAGTGAGTATTTAAAAAAAAAAAAAAATTAAATTTTTTCCCCCACATACTTCAGTAGAAAAATTGGCAAAAACCTGTGTTTGGATAAATCTGTTGCCGGGAAAGAAATCAGTCTGTTACTACCTCTAGAAACCAAGTCATGCTGGGTTATCTTCTGCATACAGCTGGCAGAATTTCAAACTTTTTCTTGCCAGGAGATGTAGTATTTGAACTTACTCATTTTCTGGGAATGTCATTTTTTCCTTACACTCTGCAAAGCATGTGAATGCATTTCTATTTATGGAACAAATTAGTAGCTTGCTTGAGTATTGATTAGCTAACTTCAGAATTTGCTTCAGGGAGGTAAAATGTCCTGTCAGCACTTGAGGTTCAACAGCGTAATTAATAAATATTTAGGTTTTGTCTGAATTTTGAAATCACCTTGTTTGTTTGAATATTCAGTTAATTGCTGAGGTTTTGTTTGTGTAAATTCCTCAGAGATAATGCTTATGATGTTTCAAATTGTATAAATAGAGGGTTACTGAATCTTTTTTCCTTAGAAAAGGAAAGGCTCAAGGCTCTTGACTATCTGCTTTGTGACTTGAAGGCTTGTTTGCCATTTAATTGCCTTTAGTGCCCCATAGCCTTTGGGCTGTCAGCATGGAACTGCTTTCATTTTATTGCTATATTAAAGGATATAGAAATGAGGGATGAAACTAGCACTTCTACTCCATACTTCTGATTTTTTCCAGATTTTTAATATGATGAAAAGTGAGTACATTTCCAGAACATGAACTTTAGGAAGCAAAACCAGCAAGGGGACTGCTGTATACATATTCTGTGTATGTTTGAACTGTGCAAGAATTGCATGAGTCAGTTCACAGTCACTGTGGGATTACTTTTTCATGGCTTTTTGCTCAGACAGCCATGCAAAGGTAAGCAGGAATTGTTACTGATGTTTGGAATGGTGAGAACTCTCATCCATGTGTTGGTAATTACTTGCACAGGGGTGAATTCCAACAACTTCTATCATATGATAAATGTAAACATTTATCACAGAACATACTCAATTTAAATTACCCAGAGTTTACATGACCTTAAGATCTATTAGAACTTACATATTCTCTAGATGAAGACACAGTTGTTTCCTAATTAAAATATAGATGTAAATTTCATCTGTAGGACTATAAGGGCATGATTTTATTCATGTGTCATTAGATCTTAATACTGGAGGAGATGCAGCTGTTCATTGTGGTAGTGAACACCGCCCTGGCTTATATGCAATATAGGGTGGGCAGACTGGTTTGAAAACAAAAAAGATTATGTAAAAATTGTCATTAGTTGAGATGGTCTGTTTTTTATCAGCCTGAAAATATTAGTAGCTAAATTGCTGCAAGAGCAGAGCCTCATTTCACTTGCACAGGTGGCTGAGAAACAGTTGGATCATGGCCTGGTATGTACAAGTTAATCAGCTAGAACTGGGTTTATCACTTCCTTCCAAAAAAAGAGGGATCTCTATCATCAGTGGTCTGCTGGAGATTGCTATCAAACATCATGTGCTAGCAAAGTCATTAGGCTGTTCAAACTTGATCAGTGCTTGGCTGCTGCAGACTTTCTTTTAATCAGAGAGGCATAATTGTAGCTTCTCCACAGGCAGAAGGAAATCTGGGCTCTGAAGTTGCATTCTGTGTGTTTGCATTTATCTCCTGCTCCTCCATTTCTTGACGATGGAGATGTGGGAGTGGAGAACCAGCAGGTTGAAAAGTTCAAAAGCATTTCAGCACAGCTTCAGGTACCTCTTCCTAGATATCTTGAAAATATGGTCCCCTGGATATAAAAGAAAAATATAGCCTAAACCTCTTTCAGTAGTCATTAAACAAAAGGGACCTTCACCCCTATTGATGAAATTATCTGCTCTGCAAGGATGTTGTATTAAGTACAAGGTACACAAAACCTGGGGTTTTGTAAGGGCTTTTAAGCCCACAAACTAAAATCTTTGCTAAATCTTCTCTAAATCTTTCCGAAATCAAGGAAAAAATGACAGGCACCCCTAAGTCATCTCTAGGACATTAAAGTGCAAGGACAGTGACATGCAAGCAATGAATGCTTTTCAGATAACAAATGTGTTTGCATAACTGTAAAAATTTGGCTAGCAGATGTAAACACATTGAATTTTAATACAAATTGGATCTTCAAAACCACTGTTACCAATTGTTCTTGAAGGATGGATAATGAGTCTCTGTGAGGAACCCCTTGCTCAAGCTGGCAGGTAGTTGCTCACCTAAATAGTTGCAATGATTTCAGTGTACAGGCTTTGTCCCCAGTGCAAGGCAAGTGGGTAACCTGGTCCAAATCATTAGTTATAAATCAATGTGCAGGTAAACAATATTTTCTCTGTGGACTGGCAGATGTTAAAAGTTATCAGTAATTGCATGCATGTGCTTAACCCATGATCAGAGGAGGGTTATATGAATGGGCAATGAGCTCTGTTGAGACTGTGCTCTGTTTAAAACAACCTAAAAACATGCACATGTAAAGCTACCACAGCCCAGCTGATGCATCTTTAACCTTTTCTTGGCGTGAGAGGGTCTTTTTAATAGGAAAATCCATCTTCAGAAAGTGGAGGAATTTCAGGCGGAAAAGCACAGAGCCTGGTACAATAAATAGCTTCAGAGTGGGAGGACATGTAAGAAGTGTGCCTGGGATGCAAAAAGACATCTAGAAACCTGGAGAAATCCTATCAAGAGCAGTTGGGAAAGAACAGGAGAAAGTCCAAGTGGTTTAGGGTCATCACAAACTAGAGCAATGCTATTTTCTCAGTACCTGGAACACATGGCATTCCTTGGAAAATCTTGTGTATTGTGAGTTGCTGTTGAAGGGCAGAGCAGAGCTGAGTCACTCACTGTGTCATCATCAATAGAGGCCATGAAAAAATTGTGGAAGTTGTTTTTGAATGGTCTCTTGCTTTTAAAATCCTTCAATAAATTTAGGGGAAAACTGAGAAGTGGTTTTTATTAGCCTAGCTAAAGTTTGATTCTGTCTTTGTTTCATGCCAAAGTGTTTTGCAAATTCACGTACTTTTTAAACTCCTCTCATGTTGACTTATATGAAAGTTAACAGAGGGAAAAGCAGTCCATGTGAGGGGCTTATGCAAGGGTCTCTCAGGTCATTCTGTTCTGTGAGAGTTTGAGACATTGGACAAAATTTAAAACATGAAGAGAGAGAAACTGCAAACCATTGTGGAAGAGATGGTTATTTTAAAACCTCTGAATGCCATCCAGGCCTTGGAAATAATTATTATGTAGTGAATGCTCAAAACTCTTTTGGAGGAATGTCAAAGGAAGCATCTACAGAAAACAAAAACATCAGTCTGAGATGCTGTGGAACTTTTCACAACCCTATATTTTTCCTATACTTTCTCTAGGTGGTATTTTTCTTTGTCTCTCATTTCTTAGGAAGACCTTGGCTATTTCTGGGACTCCTGAACTCACTGCCATTCCAGTCAAAGCCTACTGCAGGTGATTCATTCCCTGGGGTGCTGTGCATTCATTACTTTGCAGACATTGACACTGGCACAACTCTGTGAAACAACTTCTAGAGATAAATGCACAATATGAGGTAGGAAGGAAGGGAAGAGCAGACTAACAAAGTGATATGGCCAAAAAGCTTTGAAACACTTAGAAATTATATTTTGGAGATAATCTCAGGCCTCCAGCAATCCCTTATACACATTCAGAGTTGATAGCTCTTTGTCTCAATTCTTACTTTTCAGACATGACTCCTCCTTAGTCTTAAGGCTCATCTGAGGATTTGACAATGCAAAATCATGATATCAAAATTATGATCAAGTCCTCTAACATTTTTGCTTGGACTTGATGAAATCACAGGACATTAATTTTGCTTTTAAAAACCTGTTTTTTTTCCCCTGTTTCCATTTTCAATAAGGTTTGATGGATGCATGCATGTGTATGTACCTTTGGGTTCCCCTTCATGCTCCTTACATGAAGGGTATTGGCTTCATTAACAGTGATGGCTTTCTACAAGGAAGACCTATGTTTTTCCTTGCTTTTTTTCCAAAATAGTGATCTCAAACAGCATTTAAAGCAAAAAGGTTGGATACACACTGTCACACAAATCACACAATAATTTAGGTCAGAAGGGACCTGTGTGGTTGTCTGCTCCAACATCCTGCTCAGACCAGAAGGCTGGCTTCAGAGATCAGTGAGCTAATGGTTTCACACAGCTGGATATTCCACACTCTCAGTGCTTGTTTTCACACTTTATCTCCTTTCTTGTAAAGTTTCTCTCCAAGCATCTAACTGGAGTTGTCCTTTTTATTGCACCTTGTCACTGTTGGCTCCTATTATGCATCTTGGGAAGAGGCTGGCTCTGTCTTCTCCTTACCTCCTTTTTAGAGAGTTGATCCCAGCAACCAGGGCTTCTCTGGCCATGCTGAGGAGGGGGAGCTGTCCCAGCCTTGTCTCACACATTGTACTCCAGCCCCAGGCTGCCTGAGGGAGAGGCTGCTCAGGTTTGTGGAGCTTCCTCATGTACTGGGAGCCCAGAGCTGGACACAGAATGCCAGATGTGACATGATCAATGCCAAATAGGCAGCAATCAGAAATGGTTTCTTTTAAAACTGTTGCATGATCCAAAACATGATTCCATAAACAAATTGAACCCTTTTAATTATTTTTTGAACAAAACATACACATGGAAGGTTTCTAAGGAAGAAAATTGTGTGGCTTTGTTTACTGGCTTCCAAAGTTTGTGCTTCTTTCATGGCAAAAGCAAGGTAATCTGTGATTAAAAACTAGTTAGCAGTGGAGATTATGATCAAAATAATTTAGGATCTGTACTTTGCCAACAAAATGCAATCAATTGACCACTGAAGTAGGAAGCATAGCAATGGATGTGGAAGAAAGGTAAATTTGCATGCTTGGCATTATCACCAATATGACAGCATGGTTTTCCCTAAATTCAGGCATTTATGAAATGGAGATAAAAGTACATGGTTTTTTGCTGACTTAATCATGGGAATATTACAGTTCACTGCTATTATTTTCCACCAAGGCCTAATGTAACCATTAACTCTTGAAACTGTCACCCTTTATGAGCCAGCTGCTGGTCGGTGTAAGGGTCAGAGCCACTTTTTAAAGGGTGTCAGTTTATTGCCTCCCTTCAGTGAGGTGGAAGAGAAGATATGTCCCAGAGTTGTCACCTGTGACTGTTCCTAGATCCTCTCAATGACAGCAAATTTCACCAATCTCCTGCTGCCAAACATTTCAAATTTGGAAGCCTAAAACTAGGTGTGTAATTCCAAAGGTATGAGGTCTGCAAGAGCAGGGAAGAGTCAGAGGAGTAAATATCATAGCCACAGCTGTCAGTGTTGACTGATGGGATTGCCTTGGATCCAGCTGTCCCTATTAAAAGACACATTATTAAAGAATATGGGCTGATAAAATGCTTACTAATTTAAGCTTCCCAGAGAGTCATCATGTGCCCCTGGGGGGATATTCAGTGCTTTACAATAGTCTGCAAATCTCTGCCTACCTTCAGCACTGTTTTCTAGTTTTCTGTATTGCAGCACACACTTATCTTTTTTTGCTGTATGTTTCCCAGTGCTCTTACAGCTACATCAAGCCTTATGCCATGGCACAGGTGTACAAAGGCTGAATGCTGCACAGGACTCACAGGAAAGGTTTTCTGAGCAAATTGTATGACAGGCAGAAACACATCTCTGCTGCACTTGCTGCTCCTGTGGAGCACAATGCAAAGCCTGTAGGTACAATGCAAAGTTGTGTGAGCTTCTGTTTTGATCCTCACGTACCAGAAAAAAACATACATGTGAGAAGAAATTTACTGTGATATAAATGGTTTAAATTTTTGTAGCAAAAAAAAGAAACTTCATAAGGGAATATCCAAATTCAGATTAATTTAAATCTGATCATTAAAGACTCATGGATGGCACCTGATCTCACATGGGTGATCCAGAGGAAAGGCATGGCAGAGTCACCATCTTGTTTTCATGTTCAGTTTGAGAGGCATCACTGGAAATTACCCTTGCCAGTCTGATAGGATTCCTGTGGCTAACAAAAAGGGGAACAATTCAATACTATAAAGTATTTATACATCCCCAAGGCACATTTACAGATGTCCTTGGCAACATCAATTTCCAGCCTGTTAATAGCTTTAAAAGCTAAAAGCAAAACTGTAGACCTTTTCTAGGCACTAAAAAGCAGAAAATGCTGACAGACAAGTAGTGAGTAGGCAGATCCCTCCCTGTCCACCTCTGATAACAATCAAGGTGCTGTACTGTGCATTAGCTTTAGGGAATGGATTAGCCCTTTTGGCAGCCCACTATAAAGCACTTTGCAGTAATCTCATTTTGAGATCTCAAAGGCATGAATCATCCAGGTCAAGTTTAAATAGAGCTTTGAGAGCCAGATTCCTATCTTGCTTATACCACCATGAATAGAGAGTTATTGCTGTTAGAGCCAGTGTTGTTACACAAATGTGTATCATCAGTGTGCAGGTAATCAGGACTGGGCCCTAAGGGTGAAAAATTGGTATGTTAATAAAAATTAGCTGGGGAAAGAAGTATGGCTTTATATATATAACAGTAAAGAAACAAATAATTCTAACACCAAATGAGGAAACTTGTTACAATAAAGTGGATGGTCCAATTTCAACTAATTATTTAAAGCCTTTACTGGAGAGGTTCCTGCTTCTCCATTGAGTTCACTGGGCCTCTTGTCTGACCAAACTGCAAACATTTCACTGGCAGTCATGAACATGTGCATCCTCCCATCTCATAAATCCATGCCCACCTGGCTTGGGATGTGCTCTCTTACTTTTACCTACTTTTTGTTAGTACAAGGAAGAGGTGGCAGATAGGAAAGGTGACAGAGGGTGGGTGGCTAAATTGTTTTGTCCAGCAAATATCCTGCTCTCAACTTGCTTCTGAGGGACTCCAGCAAGGACAAGTGATACTGGGAGCTGTTCTTGGGGGCCACATTGGCCTTGCAGGCAGCATCCTTGGCATTGTCCTCATTTGTCAGCATCTTCAGGAGGCATAAATTTTTCAGTTTTGCATCATTTAAGTGAGATCTGTTACACTGAGCTGCTTCTCACACATGAATATTTAGGGTGAAAGACCCAAGTACTTCAGCCTCTTCAGACCTGCTCTGTCTGGCAGGACACATTAGTGCATTTTTGAGGCAGCTGACACTGTGACCTCTCTCCCTTCTCATCTCTGCCTTTCTAAAATTGTTTGCATTTTTCCCAGTTGTCAGTACCTGGCAAGTAGAACGGGTTTATTCCACTGCTAATGCAAAGATTTCCTGAAGAGTTGCACACAGCTTTTCCACCGCCAACTGCTCATTTAACCTGTCCTCTCTTTTCTGCAAGTTTGTTTTGGGAAGAATGCACTTAAAATCTACCTGGATCTCAAGAGCTTCGAATGCAAAGGATGTAACCAGCATGCAGAAATCTGAAATGGAACTAGACAGTGTCTGTCCAGTGACCTGGAAAACAATCAGCATGGCTCAGAGGAGCTTGCAGAGGTCAGGTACTCTCTGCCCTGACTTGCAGAAAGCTCAGCTCTTCCTATTACATTTCTGACAAATGTGTGTCTACCCTCTTCTTAGAAATCTTCTGTGGGGGAGATTCTACTGCCTCCTGAAGGAAACAGCTCTTGTATGCACTTGTTCTCAGTTGCCTATTGATAGGTAAAAGCCCGGAGAAATTGGACAGGTCTGAACCCATAGGATTCCCAGTGTGACTCCTCTTGCCATGAAGACAGTTTTTGTCTGCACTGGAATATTTTATTTGGAAGATATATGGGTCTGGATTCAAATGTCAGGTATAACCCCTGAATTTGACTTCAATGTGAAGTGGGTGCCCCAGTGATTCTGAGCCCAAAATACTTGCAAGGCAAACTTATGAAAGGCAAATTTCTGCAAATACCAGTCAAGATCAGACTTCCAGGATTGTTAAGATATCTGGCTGCATGGTGGGGAGCCTGTCAGTCCTGTGAAATGCATTTTTTAGGCTCTGCCATGGGTAGTGCAGGCAAGGTGGTGGAAGGGCAGGGGCATTTACCTTGCAAGGCTGTATCAAACCAGTGTGTTCCTGCTAAAAATGCAAATTGTTGAATGCATATTCATAGAATCATAGACTCATTAAGGTCAGAAAAGACTTCCAAGATTATCAAGCCCAGTTTTCATGTAGGGGGGAATAGTTCCTATTAAAAATTGCTAACCAGACTTTGAGGAAACCACCCTCCTACCACATGTTTATCAGATATGCTAATCTTTTCTCCTCAAATAATCTGATGAGTTCTTTTGCATGGGTTTGCTGGGTCACAGCACAGAGGCCAGATTCTTTTAGGTCTTTTGTCAAGAGCATTTCTGTTTGTGCTTTCTTGCAGCAGGACTCTGTGTGGACAGACTCCCATCTGAAAGATTGTCAGACAGGAGCCTTTCTGCAGGTGGATTTTTTAGGAAGTGATGTAAGAAATGAGGGAAAGTACTGATCTTTGTATGTGTGTACAGTTTTGTGATAATATACCCCTTATTGCCTGCAATATGATCAGCTGTCATCATGAGTAATACTGTTCTGCTGAAGAAAGAAGCTGCCACACAAACATTTGGGGGAGCAGCTCTTCCAGTGGGTTCACAGCTCTCAGGTTCACTCCCCAAGAACTTCAGAGAAGTTATGCCTTTTCAGTTTGTCTGTTATACAGCCACAACACAAATATTTACATTCTACACATTCTCTGATGCTTCTGTTAATGTCTTCACAGTGACTGACAATGTTTTTTTGCAAAAGTTAAAAGGAGAGCTATAGCAAAAAGCTTTTGCCTCTGGTAATAAATACTGCTGCAAGCAGCACTGCTACTCAGCTGCCATTCAAGCCCAGGGTTATGAGGAGTGTTTGCAGAAAAATGCACCCAGAATGCAAAAGCACTTTCTTTTCTGCTTACACTTTGTTCCCTCTCTCAACACTTGGAATTTAAATGCTTCAGTCAGAAGTTCTTCTTTGTTTTGCTGGAAAATTTTAATCTTCCCCCCAGAAGCCTACATCATCTACAAAACCACAAGTGCTTTCTTTACAAAAGATGGAAGGCAAAGCTATTCTGTCTGATGCTTGGGCAAGAGGAAGCACAAACAAATTCTGCTCAATTACACAAAATGAATTGAATGTGAAGGCAGGAGACATCTTAGCAGAGTGCAGACAACTCAGGATGGAGACATGACTCTTTACTATGCAATTGTTGCAAGATGTTCCCTCTCCACAGACGTGGAAAGAGACAGAGATGCAGTTGTCAGGCAGGCTCACCTTCATCCTCACTACCTTCATTCCCAGCAAAATAAAATATGCCCTTAAAATATACACGCTCACCAGCTCTTCACCAAGCCTGTTTGTGTTCATTTATTTAAGTTCTCTTTTTAAGCAATTCAGCTCCTTTCTGGAGGATATCAAGGATCTCTACTCCAGCATTTCACAAAGCATCAAATCATGTTAAAGCTTTTACTCAGGAAAGGGGAAGAGAAGCAAATCGATCAAGAGAAAATACTGAGAAGGTATGATCAAGAAAATATCAAGAAGAAGATTTTGTGGGACCATGAAAATGACTGCAAGCACTTGGGGTAGATTTCAGAACCCCAGCTAAATAAGTCACTGACAAGTTGGTGTCTCTGCCTGAAAGTGGTGTTTAAAAGCCTGTTAAAGTTAATGGATGTGAGAGGGCTGTGCAACTGGACAGACATAGGTGTTGAGGGAAAGCATTTGCCCTAAAGCTTCTCTGCCACGAAAAGGTTGGTGGGTCATGTTCTAAGCCCCTTCACCTGGTAGTTGAATTTTTACCATGTATTTAATTCTCCTTCTCTTCCCTTCTAAGTTTTAATTTGATATGATTTAATAAGTCAGAGCTGGATTGGAGGCCTACAAAGATAGCATCTGCCATCAGCTGACTGCACTGCTACATCACCAACTTTTAAGAGTTTGTAGACTATATGACCTCTTTATTTAAAATCTGTGAGTCATGTTTTGAGGCAGAGATGTTTTTTCATATACAGCATTCCACTGGAAAAATTTTGCTTTTAACCAGCCAGTTTGGTTACTTGCCTGTAACTGAGCATGTACACTTGTATTTTTAAGTGATTGTACATCACCTTTCAATGTGACCCATAATGAGAAACTGCTCAGGCATTTAGGATGAGGAGAGTGGACCCACTCAGTACCCAAATTAGGCCTGTATTAGGTGGATACTTGCTTTGCTTACCAGAAACAAAGTGTTATGCAGTCCTGGAAGATGTGTCCCTCACTGGGAAATGCTCTCAAAGTAATTGCAAGAGCCTTTTATGCATCCCGAGATTGTTGTTTTCTCTCAGTCTTCTCTAGCCTAAACAGCTGCATTTCTTTCAACTGGCCCTGACAAGCCATTTTTCCTTGGGCTCTGATTATCCTTGTCACTCTCTGATTTGTATTCCAGTGCTTCCACCTTTCTTTAATTATCATATTCTGTTTGAGAGGCAGGATTACTACTGAGACCTTGCCAAAGCTGGAGGGAAGGTGAGGATTGCTTCACATCTTGCATAAAGCCCACCTGCTTCTAAATGTCAGAAGGAGGTAGGTAGAAACAGTGCAGGTGTGTGACACTGAAAACCCTTCAATTTGCAGATCTGAACCTTTTCTCCAAAAAGGTTTAATTTCATCCACTGGTTTTCCATCTTCTATTTGTGCAGCTGACTATTCCTACCTTTTCACCTGTCCTTGCCAAAGTGCATCCTATTCATTTCAGACTGCTCCTCCATCTGATGAATTTTAATTCTACACCTGTAGAGCTTGAAACTCACATTAAACTTCAGATTGTATACAAATTTCATAAGAAGCACTCCCAGCTCTTGCATGAGTCAGTAATGGAAATACATAGAAATGCCAGAAAGGGGACTTTTGCAGGAAGCCACATGACATCCTTCTAGTTTGACAGTGAGCACTGATACCTCTTGGCATTAGGTTTTCAGACAATTGTATATAGCTCCTAACAATTTCAGCTAGAGAGTCATTTAGACAAAAACCTCTAGGAGAGTGTTCAAGCTACTTCAAAACCCTTACTGTTAGACAGCAAAATGCCTCCTCTTTACCCAAATGCTGCTCAGGAGAGCAGTCAGGGACTCTTTGCTATTAGTGGCAGTGCTAGCTCAGGAAACTGAGCCTGGGACCCCTCATCTACAGGACATTCCTCAAGCTGATGTAAACAAAAAGTCAAATCAGTAGGTTTTCATCGTCTTTAAGGTAAAAATACAACATATCACATCTATTTATTTTCAGTGTTTTGGATTCCTTTTAGCATAAAATGTGTTGTTTGACTTCAGTTGGCCTTGAGAAATTCATGCTGCTGTTGCTGTCTTTTAGGGGCTTGTAAAATAGTTTTTTGTTGCAGTATTTTGAGTGTTAAAGCTAGCCTGACAAGGTTAATGTTCTGGCATTTCTGCCTTCCTACTCCACCCACTTAAAAAAAGAAATGGATATGCAACATCCTCTTTCCAAGGTTCCTGTTTTCACCTGTCCCCCATAATTCTCAAAAGCAATACTTGTGAACTGCTTGAAATTGCACCACTCAGTTCTTGATGCATGTCTGAGTGAGTTCCACTAGGTCAGTCTGAGTCAGGAAATGCTATTTAGAGAAATGTAGTATAATTTAGGTGGCAAATAAATTCTGGAGTTCATCTACTGCAATCCTAGCTCATGGGGATGCCTAGAACTTACCTAAGTATTTTCTGGGGTTTTGTCTTTTTTTGTCTGTTTAGTTTTTGTTTTTGTTTTTGTTTTGTTTTTCTACTACCTTATCCAAGTTTCAACACTCTCTTTTTTATAACTAAGGTTAATAGTTGTAGTCACTTGATTACAGGGAAGACTAAACAAGACAGGATACCAGAAAGTTGTGCATTACCTTTCCAGTCTCACAGACTGATGAACCAGCTCCTTTCATCTTCTTTTAAAGACTGTGTTCATTGAATATTTCCCTGTTTCTGTCTGTTTATTTCTCAGAGAAAGAAATCAAGTAGCTTTTGGGTTTGTTTGGGGTTTTTACAGCCAGGTTTTGGTAACAGGGGACACTTTCGGATGGCTTTTGTGAGAAGCTGCCAGAAGCTTCCCCATGTCCAGCAGAGCCAACACCAGCCAGCTCCAAGATGGGAGAGTGACCCACATTGGGGACTGTTGCCTGGGTGATGGACTCACGCTGGGGATGCTCATGAAGGACTCTCTCCCATGGGAGGGACCCCACGATGGAGCAGGGGAAGAACTCCTCTCCCTGCACAGCAGCAAGAACAACATGTGATGAACTGATCAGAACCCCCATTCCCTGTCTCTGTGCACTTCTGAGTGGAGGTAGAGCTGGGAATGAGGATGGGCTGAGGGGAAGTTTTTAAAGGTTTTATTTCTTATCATTTTTCTCTGATTTTTTAGGTAATAAATTCAATTAATATCACTAATTCAAGTCTGTTCTGCCTGTGATGGTATTTGGAGAGTGATCTCTCCCAGTCCTTATCTCAACCATGAACCTTCCATTATATTTTCTCTTCCTCACAGGGTTGCAGAGGGGAGGGATAGAGTGACTTTGGTGTGTGCCTGGAATCCAGCCAGGGTTAACCCACTACACATCTACATAATCCAGTAACTATCTCACATTCCTCCTGACTCATTTCCTCCTGACTCTCTTGAACTAGCAAAATAATCTTCTGATTACATGACATTTCACAGATTAAAAGTGTTTAGAAGTGCAGTTAAAATATTTAACTAAACTATTTTTAATAGTGGTCATTCCTATTTAACTCCATATTTGTTTCTTGAAGGAAAAATTATTGAACAATTCACATTCTCTTTAGTGCAAAGACAGCTGCCACTTCCCTTACATACTTCATTAGGAACCTTACTGCTTCTTGCGGATTTTTCCCTTTCTATATTGTTACTCAATGCTGCCCCAAAAATGTGTCAAGAACATTCATCTCAAAAAAGTCTGGCCATAAAACACAAGTACTTTTTAACTGAGGTAGCATTAAACCAAGAAATTACTTTCAATATTTATCCAGATTTGGTTTTGCTGCACTGCTAGTTCTTAATCTGTTTAAATCTACAATATAGAGGTAATTTTCCCAGAATTACTAAAAAAATTTTTTTTAAAACCCCTCTGTTTCTCTCTTTCATCAGAAAAGAGTTATTCCCAGGTCTACCACCTTCTGACATAGGCACTATAAGAGCAAATCTTATTTGTATTAACCTCTTGAATATGGCAGAAAAGATTGTTACAGTGTAGGGTTTGGAGGCTGTTTCCCAGGTTTATCCTCTTTCAGAAAGAAATCAATCTAATGTCTAATGATTTGATTTTGAATGAAGGCTCTGGACATTATCTTTATTAATGGAAGGTATTATCACTGACATTGATTTCTGCCTGGGAAAGGAGGCTGGCACACAGTCTGCACTGCTCTGGGAGTCTCCTGGGAATGGCAGCACTCTGAGCTGTCAGCAGCTGATACACACACCCAGAGGAGCTACTTAACACTTCTGCTGGTATGGAGCTGACATGAGCCACGGGCAAAAGTCTCAGAGCTGGATTTTAAAGTGCATTTATGTGTCTAAGTGCTCGTGCACATGTTGATATTTTCTTGGTTGTGGTTTCTAAAACCCAGAGAACATGTCTAGACGAATCATTGCGATGTGCAAGTGAGTTTAAAGTAAACTAGCAGGCAAAGATAGGATTTTGAGTCCTGAAAGTAATAGAGCTGTGTTAGAATTGCACTATACTGGACTAAATAATACTATTTCTCTACAAAGCATTTTCTCTGGAGTAAGTCTTTGCTGACAGGCTGCTGAAGAGCAGGGCTGAGTTCCTGCTCTGCTCTACTGCCCCACTGTGAGCCCATGGAGTCAGTGGGGTCAGATCATGATCACAGATATTTCAGTTTATGAAAGCTGGGGACTTTCAACATAGCTCACAATGAAAACACAGAGTTGCTTTCTACTTTTTGTCAATGAGGTTTCACTTGTAGCTAAAAGCTTCTTTAAAAGTGCTGCTTCTTGGGCAGTATTACTAAAAGAGAACATGAATTAGGACTTGATTGACACTCTTCTGAAATATTGAGTGCTTGCAAATGCATAAAAGAGCCCTGCCCATTCAGGAGATGTGGCATGTTTGTGTGCTTCAAATTCCTCTTACTTCAGCATAATCATGTGTTCAGTGATACATTTTCATGTCTCACAGAATAAACACAAAAGCTTTTCCATTTAAATAAGTCGCTTTCTGTTATGTGGGCATTCAAAGTAATTTACCTGTACATCTATAAAGCAAGTGCAATAAATACATTTGTCTTGTATTTGGATTCAGCTCCACAGAATAATTTTCTCTTTTCAGCTAAGCAAAAATGTGAAAGATGACTAAAAGTGAATGTTGCAATATTGCATTTGTCGAATTCATTCAATTCAATTTTCTAAGGGAAAATATTGTGACATCAATATTCAATGCCATGCCTTAGAGTGCTATCCTTGGAGTTCCATTCTATACAGGTCATGTAAAGCATTATATTTTTTTCTTGTAAGAGATGAAAATGCAGCTACATTCAAATCTTAATAATTACTCATGAAAATAATTTTCCCCCCTCTTCTTTCTTTTTTTCCTTCTTATTTCTTTCTTCCTTCATCCTTCTCTCTTATTTTCTTTTTTCTTTTTTTTCTTTTTTCTTAAACAGAATGTAAGCATGAACATTATAACTGCCAGTAAAACATGGAATAAAGGGATGGAAATTCACAGAAAATGACATTATCAAATGGTCATGTATGTCAAAGAACAACAGGGAACACTTAATTTTGGAAAACATACAGGGACAGGAGAGTGAGTGGGTGGCTTTAACGTGATGGCACTTTGCTTGTGCAGAAAAATGTGCATAAATTTAAACAAGTAAAAGTTTCATGTATTTCTTCTATACTGCATGGCTGTTTTTTTCCCCTACTCCCTCACTCACTGCTTCCTAGTAGTCAAAGGAGACAATATTTTTACTACAAGGTTTCATCGACTTCAATTTTTATTGTTAATACAGCATCAAACAAAGTAGTATGAAAGAAGTCTTAAAGCATTAAACCCCAATATTCATTAGTGTTGAAGAAACCTCAGTTACAGACATCCATAGCTGAGTGAACATACCTGAATGCACTATCATGGTCACACTTCTGCAGTGAGCACTCAATGCTGTGCTCAAATGAATCAATGTTTTATTCAAAACTCTGTAAATCATATCAATTGATTGTAGGTTATCCCCCAAATTTCTGAGAATATAGTCCATTTTGGAATAAGTAGTTGTAACATTCTTAAGGTTTCAGGGTCTAAGTTGGAGTGCCAAACTCCCATCAAACATAAACTTAGAAAAGTAAAGTTGAATCCTCATAAAAATATCTTAGAAACTGTATTGTGCCTATGGCAAAACAATATTGGCTCTTTCAGATATTTTGACTATGAGGAAAGTGGGCCAATTTCTGAAGCTGAAAAAGCTCTTAGAAAGCTCTTTTAAAATGAGCCCAAATTATTCTACTACAAAGCAAGTACAATGCCCACTGATTTTAGACTGCTGCTCATGATGTACAGTTGGAGAAGAAAGTGACGTGATAAAAACAAAAAGAAACAGATCACCTTTTTTTTCTGATAGTACTGGAACATCAACTGGTGCTCATGTGTTCTTGTACAATCATGCAAATTTATAAGCTATTCAACTGACTATCCAATATAACTTTTAATACTTTACAGAGTTTGATTGCAGACTTCACCTTTCTACCTTAAGCTGTGCCATGCCTTAAGTTTCATAGAGATGGCAATGAAGTTTTGGAGGAAGAGGAACCTAGCTCTGTGATTGAAGCTTTTGCCTTGGAATAAAGCAGAGGTACACAGTATCTGCACAAAGGTTTCCAACTTTTTTTTCTAAAGAAACTCTTACATGTTTTGAGAAATTAGATTTTAATGATAGAATACAATTCTGAATTTGTGTGAAATGTTTTTTTATTCCATGTAGCTGTAATGTAGATTGTGTGTGTTACCATTCAGGGTATACACTCATCCTTATGCTGAAAGGATGGACAGCCCAGGAAATTTTTCCTCTCAGGAGCACTAGGCTTTCCATTATTGTTTGGATTTGGATATAAGTCCTAAAGCCTTTTCCTAGCCAACAGTCTTCTGGAGTTTCCAATCTGTTGCTGGTTTGCTGTGATACTTTTTATTTACCTGTGGCAGAAACTTCTCGTTGGAATGGCTTGTCTACAGGCAGCTCTGGTTGCTGGCACTGGTGACATCCTTGATGAGTGCTGAGAATGCCACAGTCTGCATAAAAATGTTTTGGAAAATTTGACAGTCATGAAAGACACACATTTTTATATTTACAGAGAATGGAAGGGAAAAGATTTTTTAATTTCAAAACAAAACANAAAAAAAAAAAACACCACCAAAAAACTCCAAACCTAAACCCAAATAATTAGATTGGAATAAGTACATTAATGTATTTTAATAGTTTGATAAATAGCTAAAATGTGCAGTTATTTGTTTTCCAATACATGTAAAAAAGGGGTTTTTAGTGACATTGATATAGGTTATTATGAATGAGATACTGGGAGAAGTTCCAATCAGATAAATTTACCAGGCAGATAAAGTGTCCATCTCCTATGTTGCTGGGGTTCAATTACATGCTCTTCCATCTACCTCTCATCTACATAAGCTGTTATTTAGGAATAGCTATTGCCTTTTAAATTCATTATTTTTTTCTTTATTAGCAGCTATCAAATTCAAGCAAGTCCTTGTTAATCACTGAAACATCAAACTTTCCACTTAGCAATGAGTAACAATAACTCAGACAAAAGCACACCAGAACAGGATTAAATGTAGCAAGTACAAGCTCAGGTATTTCTGGATCACAGAACATTTTGTACTGGGGCTGTTTTAAAATCCACCACCAGCAGGTAAGTGCATGCCTCAGTCCTGGTGCAGTTTATCTCCTCAGCAGTCTGGCCTGCTCCTCACATCTGATTTTTACGTTTCCTTTTCGTAAGAGTTTACCTCCAGCCTGAGGTCTTGCCCTTACCTTCAAGAGACTCCAGGCAGGATTCATCAGAGCAGCTGTAGACTCCTACATCTGAGTGAGTCATCACAGGCTCACTGTACTGTCACAGAAGAGAAATAGGTGCTTGGTGACAGGAGTCTCATCCTGAGGTCAATGCCTAAAATAGAGCAGAAAAATCTTGCCCAGCAGTGCTTATTTCTTTCTGTGGACTATATTTGGGTAAGATGAATTCCACCCCCTCACAACTGAACTTCTGCAGCGCAGGGAAAAAGTGGTCTGCAGACTCTAAATACTAGCTGGATTATTACAGAAGACACCCTACTGCAAATATTTCCCCTGCTGGGACTGACTAAGTGAGCAGACAAGTGATGAACACGTTGCAAGACCTAATGAATGTTGGAGGAGGTGCTGGCTACAGGGAGAGCTGGATGTGAATATGCAGGACGTGGCAATGTAGAGGGAGATATGAGCTCAACTGCTTTTCCCAATTTGGTAATCTGCCACGCAGCTCTTACTTTATCTAAGCCTGAATGTACTCCTGTTCAATGTAAAGGCTATATTTAATAAGCCTGTGACATTGGCATCCTACTCCTTTTCTCAGAACAATTAAAATATTTCATAATAAATCAGCGCATATGTTGTTCCTGGTTATCTCTGAGATCACTTAGTACTCCATATGATCTGAAAATAACTGCTTGGGACATTACAACTTCTGATTTTATGGTACAGAATCTGCTGGGGATAGGGAATTTTCACATCCTTGTTTTTAGGATTTGGTTCTCTATCAAGTCCAGCAGAGAATGTTTTCTGAACCTCTGTGGCAATCAAAATGTGCTTAGTGATAATTTTTCTCTATACCATCACATGTCAAGAAGAGATGGATTTCCTGGATCTCCTCAGAGGAATATTAAAAGCCAATACATAAGGAATTTACTTCCTTACTAAAGAGATTCTGGCTACAAAATAGGGTATTGCTATTTTTTGCACATCAGCTAGGGGCCTTTTGCAAAAGTATGCTGCTATTTATTAAAACATGTCTGTCAATTTAGTAATTAGGCAGATATCAACTTTCATTCAGTGGATCAAAAATAATATAGTCATTATGTAATGTTATACTGTTTCACAGACAGATTGAAAAACTGTAGTGGACTCTGAGCTTTCTGATTTCATTATCATTAATGCAATTTTCTCTTCAGTTTTAGGTTTTTTTAAAATATCTATTGGTGTTTAGAGGTTTATCATCATGCTTGTGCAATCTATGCCAATTCTAGAATTAGAATGTCTTTTTACTGTCACACCATTCTACATGGTTTTGGATAAAAAAAAGTAATGAGAATTAGCAGGTTGTTAATTGATCATAATAAAATTTTCAGTAATTTAACTGATTGTCTTCTAATTTACAGTGGCAATACTGGACATAAATTTTACTGACTTAAGAAAGATTTTTTGACCTTTGTTGTGAATGAGTGGTTTTGGCCACTTAAAGGATCACCATCAAGCTGATCGACAAAAAATAGGTTTGAATAGGAATGTATGAAAGTACAACCTTAACAGACCTCGATGACAAGGTTAACTCTGTTACTCTATATAGATGAAGCATGGATAGGAGAATAAGATTGGAATAAATTTGTGATTATTTACATTGAGACCAGGGAAGTGCAAAGGATACTGATATATAAAGATAAGGGTGTAAGAGTCAGAGTTGTATCAGTCTTTTATTTCTGCACAAAGCTACCTATCAAAAACTCACCTCAAGTTCAGTGAAATACATCAAATCTCTTTGTGTTTCTCATCAGGCATGGCTTGCACCTTGAGGAAGGTCCTGTAGAGTGTCAGCCTAGGGCTTGTCATCAGAAATGATCTTTCTATTGCCAGCTGAAGGTTTGTGAGCTCCAAGAGGTGTCCCACTCCAAGGGAGGTGTTGGTGAAGCCTGTGGTCCAGGAGAGCTCCAAAGGGACAGCTGTTTATAGGGTCTCAAGAAGATTGGTTTTGATCAGTTGTAAAATCTCTGCCTTCAGATTGGTAATTACTGGAGTTTACAATAGCTTTGGAATTTGTTTCCAGAACTCCAGCAGCAATGGTAAAATGGATAGAAAAGCCTGGATGCCAGAGCAAACCAAGCAGTAAGATCTCACTTCTACCTCTTCATAAAAGAGTTTCCTAGACTTGCCACAGTAAGGCCAACATTTTGATGGGAGAAGGGCCATTGTAGAGCAGGCACTCAGTATTTGTTGAAATTTGACTTGCATTCATATCTTGGTCTACCATTCCATCTTCTAAACCCATCTTGGGTTGATGAACATCTTGAATATTATTTTAGGACATCTCAGATACGTACAACTCAGAGTTCAGCTACTTGACTCCACACTCAGCTCTCTTCTCAGGAGCTTCCCTTGTGGGCTCCTGACTAGTGATAGTAGCCTCAGCAAAATGAGTGGCTTGGTCAACAGTCTGTGTATAAGAGAGATAGTTCCATCACCATGGTGTCTTCACCCTATGTCTTTATTTGTGAAGACATGGAATGGCAGAATCTCCTCAGATAAAACTTGCAAGTTTTCTTGCTTGAAAATAACAAGTTTTCAAACTTTTTCTAATTTTCAGTGAGCACATAAACTTCCAGCAAGTGCATCTCTTCTTATTGCTGAACTTCAATCAAACATGTTATAGGTGTCCACCAATTAAGGCATTAAGCTAAGTTTAATGTCTAACAGGAGAGAATTTTCTTGGCAAGTACAAAGGGCACTGCCTTCAGTCATGTTAGCTTTCAGTAATGGAGACAGGTAAACTAATCCTTTCTTTCCAGCCAGACTACTCTGGAAATAGGCCAGGTCCCACTGGGAGCAAAAGATGCTCCTAGAAAAGTCTGTAATTAGACAACTTCAACTGCTCTACACAAATGTCTCATTAAAGTTCCACTGTGATCAAGCCTGCTGATGCATAAGACAGACATAAACACCTCAGTTGAAAGCTGTGTTTTCTATGATTCATTCTATGAAACAAATATTGCAGGGACTGATTATCTCTTTAATTCAAACATATAACCATTCTGCTTTATTGATAACCCAGTCAAATGCCTATTGTAGCTAACAGAATATGTTCTAATAATTTAGAATGAGCCAATAATTTGGATCAGGTCTTGAGAAATTCTCATGCAGGACCTGCAAAAAGCCCCTTCATAACCCTTACCTCATTCATGCCAAATGTAGGCAGAGCTTGCTGTGACAAGTCGATTTTTATTGAAGTTTATATTTATATGCTGATGTTAAGTCTGATAATTCAGAAAGTAAGGTCAAAGTGATGAAGCATGGGGGAAAGAAGAGTAAACATGGTAATTTGGTTAATTTATTTTCTAATTTATTCACAGAGTTCTGAATTGTCTGCCTTTTTGCAATACAGCTGTCTTTAAGTGAAAGTCAAATTATCTCTTCTGAAATGAAGATTATAGTGATTAAGAACTAAAATCCTAATTTTTGACACTGATTCCTGATATTTCACTTCCCATCTCACAAAAACCTGTCAATTGAAGGCAATAATGATTTCTACTGGGAACAAGACCCCAAGGTAGCCTGGTTAGCTTGCTGCTTCTGTGTGATTTACTGTGAGATTGCAAAATCAATTTTCCCCTTTTAAGACTGATGGTGTCAACTCCTGGCAGAAGCTCATATCTAGACTGTGTTTCTTTCAGCAAGAAAAGGGAGGCAGAACACTGACATTCCTCTCTGAACTTTGGCTAAATAACCAGAAATGCTAGAGAATTTTAATTTTTTTTTTTTTTTTAAATAGAGAAGTCCTTGAAGGCCAGTGATATGTAGTTAAGTGAGATATGACTTGCTCATACTATAGTTTTTCCTAATTGATTCAGTACCTCTTTGGAAAGAATCTTGACCTTATTAAAATGAACTGGTGGAAATGGGAGAGAAAAGTGAAGCCTGTAGGTGAAAAATCTGAAGTTTTGCTTTAGGATATTCACAGAGATTACATATGATTTTGATGTCAATTAAGATAATCAAAATAAATTTTGAGAAAAGATTTGCATCTGCACTCAAAGAAGATCAGAGAAAGGGCCATGTATATGAAACTTTCTTTTGTACATGAAACAATTTTGTATTTTATTTTTTTTTTAATACAGTTTTTTTCCATACTATCTCTAGCCTTTTTCTTCTAGGGATTTACCAGAGAGTTTTGATGTTCAAGGCTTGTTTTGAAGCTCTCTGTGCTGCAGTTTTCTGTTACAGATCCTGGGGACTGACAGATGCTCTGATTCTTCTTGGTGCAGTGCCAGCAGTGGCAGCAGGTAGTGAGCTACCCTGTGTGCTGCCAGCCCAGATGGCATGTCCACACATTAATTGGTTCTCAAGAGTCAGTCCTCCTGAGTCCACCCATTTGTTGCTTTCATTGACTACTGCCTTGTCTCATTAATCAATGTTTGCTTCTGCAAACTTCTGTAAAGTCAGTCTGCAGGCCTGTCGCAAGTAAAACTAGAAATATGGCTTTGTGTAACACAGAAGTTCAAAACTTAATGGTCTGCAGAATAAGGATGACTTCCTAACTTTTACAGTTAGCACACTGGAGACTGAACTGTTGTCTCAGAAAATGATCACAGAGCATTGAGGAACTGGAACCTGAATAACTGATAGAAAGGCTTGGGTCTCTCCCAGATGTTCTCTCTCTCCATCCTCACTGTGCAGATTGAGTTCCTGACATAATATCTTAATTTGAAGTTGGGAAACATGTCCCTATTCTCTAGAAATATGGGTATAGAGAAGGAGTACTGGTCATTTCACTTTCTTCAGACAAAAGTAGGGAGAGCTATGAAAAAAAACCAATTAGATTTATCAGTTCCTTTTCAGTGACATTTTTTGCTTTAAAGCCATCCAACTAGATTGTAATCCTCTTTATCTGTTTTAAACTGTAAAACACCTGCTAGAAGTCTTTCGAATACTCTGGGTTTCTATTTTTCTTTATGCTCATTGATTATCTCAAGACACACCTATCTCCCCTCCTCAGTTATTCTTATATGTTTCTAAATAAGCCATTTTTAGTGTTTGCAAACATTGCAGCAGATAGGGATACACTTAGGAAGGGAATAAATGGGCTGGAAACAGGCCCTCCCTCCCCTCCAGCACCCAGCTGCAGCACTGCCATGAGGGCAGGAAGGCTGCAGAGTGCAGCACCAGGGTTTCCCTTTGGCTCCCTGGCCCTAGAATATCCCTCTCCCATCGGGCTGTTTCTCTCCTGCTGCAGTGCCTGTCTGCTGTGCTGCTCCCTCTCTGACTGTGAGGTCAGGGGAAAATCACTTGAATTCCCATCACTGTTAGCAATCACTTGATCTAGATTACTTTCCATATTGACTCCAGGTTTTGTGCATGCTTTCCCGTGTTGCAAGAGTATTATGTGGAAGGAATTGGTCACTGTGAGTGCTCTTGTGTGTGGGGTGTTGAGAGAAAGATTCCAGCATTAAATAAAAGGGTACTGGCTGATGGTGACTTGGTTGTGGAGTCTTCCCTCCCCCTTCTATTCTTCAGATTCGTTTTTATCTTCTCGGAAGAAAGAGATAGAGACAAGAAGAATCCTTTGCCAGGTCCTCACAGTTCTGCTTCTGAGCTCTCTTTCTATGAAAAACTATTTTTCTATTAATCCACAGAGTCTCTATTCTTCTTTCAAGACCATTACCCTGATAAAAGTTCTGTAAACCAATAGCTCTTCAGAGAACTGTTCACATATCTCTTAAAAATATATCCCTGAGAATTCACATTGATATTACACCTCAAGGGACGCCTGCTGTGGTCTCAAGCTTTGTTTGAACTTCTGAAGAACATGGAGCAAGCAGAGAAGAGAGTTTGTTCTAGCTAAATGTGGAGGAGACTCCCTCAGTCCATCAGTGTTGTTTCCACAATTTCTGTGTGATATATCACTATGTGAACAGTGGGTGTTTGCTATCTTTAGAACCATGATACTGGCTCAGTTCTATTTTATCTTAGTTACTCCAGAGTTACTCCAGAGTGCTGGGTCATATCCAGCAAACTTTGGCCCCCAGGGAGTTGTATCATGTCTATGCCCACCAAAGTTGTCCATCTTTACATCTGAATTGATCTGAGATAATTGCTCACATGGAATCTGCTTTGTGTGTAACAATATTTTTGAACCTCAGGTATCTTCTGCACAACTAATGCAAGATCTAAGTGTGATGACTGTATCACCTGGGAAAGCCAGTTCTGGAGAGAAGGTATCTGATGTTTGCACAGGTCAAGGAGGTGCTTTCTTCTTCTCTCAGTGCCAGAAGGACAGGTGAGATGAGAGGGTGAGACATATACCCAGAGTAGCCCTGAGCCATTCTTACCCTCAGTTGCAGTTTGGCCCTTTGATCTTGCTGGTGGAAGCCAGAGCAGCTTTTGAGAGCTCTGAGCTCCCAAAATGAGAACAGGTCTAATAAGGAACACAGAAACCACCCCAGTGTATGTCCATACTGGGTTACAGGACCTTCCATGTACAGAGCCATTTAAACCCAATGCATTGCTCTTCATTTCATCATACCCTAAAATGTTTAGGTTACTGACTGCCTTTAAACCTACCCCCTCCCCTCTAAATTATGACCTCAGTATGCAAAACCTTGTACTAAAAATGGTCTCTCAGGTATATATATCCCCTCTGACATGAAGATGTACTCTTGCTAAAAACAAATGGAAAACCTTGAATAAAGGAACTTGTGATTTTGTCTCTCTGAGCTGTGTGTGTGCAAACTCACCAGTGTGGCACACCCTGGAGAGCTTTTCAGCAAGAGAGGAGCTTGTCTGCAGCTCAGAGCCCTGTGGGAGCCTGAGACTTGGCTTCTGCTTGTGTCCAGATCAACAAATTTACACCTCTGCAGATGCAGCATAGGCTCTGTGTGTTAGGGTGACTGTTCATATGTCATGCATTCATGTATAACATGATGAAAATATATAGCAAATAAAAGTATAATTGTTATACAGCAAAGTGAGAATGTCTTGTGGTATTGGGATATACAAGGACCAAAATACTTCCATAATCAATTAAAAATTAAGTCAAATCAAGTACAGAGCACAATTCTTTTTGTCACTCTGAATTTCAATATGCATTATTTTTCTTTCTTAAAAGGGAAAATTTTGCCACCACAATGCAGAAATTCACATAATGTGTTTTCTCCTGTGATAATGTTGTATCCATATTTTTGTGTAGCTCTGGGCAAGGGCTGGTAGATATTTTATGAGGAACTCTGGGCAGTTATTCACATTACCATCAAAAAAGAGGATTTTCTATATTCACAGTTTCTCTGTCCCCTAGCAAGATCTTTTGCTGGAATTTAAAGGACACCTCCTGTAGTTCTCAAAGCAGCAGCATAGGTTCCTGGAGCTAGAATTTAGGAAATTAAAAAAGCCATAGAGAAGATCATGGGACAGAAAGGGCAAAAGTAGAATGGAAGAGGGAGAAAACTTACCAGCAAAACTGTACATCTGTTTAGCTGGGACAAGTGCAGGGTTGAACAAAGATCTGAGAGAGAAAGGAAACGATTGTCAAGGTAAATATGTGTCTTGAAGTTTTGCCAAATGAGTGGGTGTTCACAGCAGACTAAGGAGAGAGTAAGGGATTTTGTAGGTGGTCTTAGAAAATGAAAGAGAGCCTGGGGATGGTGGTGAGAGGAGTGGATGTTGAGGAGGTTTGAGACTTTATTGTAATCTGGGTAAAAAGCAGGAATCTGAGCAGAAATCTGCTCAGAACTCTTAAGGATAAGTCCCACTTGTTACTGTGATGGTAGGCAACATGATAGAAAAGTCTTTGGGGATTCATTTGTAAGGAAGGAACTACCTGGATATTTTAGCAATGTAAAGAGACCAGAAATGAAAGCCAGTTGAGGGGATGGAGAACTTCCAGTCCTGTGTGGATGTTTTTTTAAATTGGTAATTAACCCTACTTGAAAATCTCAAATCCTCATTTCTGCCTTGAGTTTTCCAAATTAATTTCAGCTGCCAGCCACTGAATCGTGCTGTGATTTTTAGCCAATGCCTTACAAATCTTACAAGTACCATTACATGGTCTTCTGTGATTTTTTTTTTTTTTTTTTTTTTTGTTTGGTTGGTGTGGTTTGGTTTTGATATATTAGTCTCATATGGTGAACATAAAAAAATATTTCCTTCCTTAGTTAATTTTTTTGTGTTTTGGTAAGCATTTGGACCAACTTTAACCCCTAGAAAAGCTCCTAAAACAGTTTTGTGTTTCTCTGAACTGGACAGATCCTTGGTATAAAGTGGGGTGAGGGAATTGATTATTGTTTCTTAACTAATTATAACACTTGAGAGCAGAAGCTGTAAAAGCTGGAGCTGAGTTTGACCCATTCGCACTCTTTTGCTTCTACCTCCTACTTTGAAAATCTGCATCTGAGATACCCAATGTAAATTTGAATAAATAAGTATTCACTTCTCATCTCATGTTATGGTTCACGAACAAAATAGAGATCACAATACAAAAATGAAAACTCCTAAAATCCTGATGTAATGTGGATAGCTGTTGTACTTCAGGACAAAGCTTGGCAAGTAAGTGTATCTGTTTGTTGAAAGCCATCTGCTGAAAAAGATTGGATGTCGAACAGTAATTCTAGGTTATTACTGTAATTCTGCAAAGGAAGGAGGTGGGAATTGACTATTATTTTTCAGCTTCTCTAGACTAAATGAGAATGACAAGCACTGGGAAAAGAAACATGATTTCAAACACTGTGTGCTTCTCATGAGAAAGAAGCAGAAATAATTGATGTCTACCAGTAAAGTACTCATTAGGATGGACATATGTGTTAGGGAACTTACGGCTGAACAACGGGATTGACTTTAGTGCACACTTTTCTCTCAGTGTATAAAAGTATCAGCAATGAACAAAACAGCACTGCAGTGAGGGCAACACCACTGAGGCCATTCTTTAGGTGAGGAATTTTTCTACACAAGTTTTCTGGAGAACTACCCCATGGCAAGTTGCCAGAGCTAACTCTGTGGTCCCTGGCTTGTCCTTCACTGGGACAAGACTGTTCACAGAGGTGAAGGTAGGAATACAATCCTCTTTTGTCATGCAGCACTGTGTTGTTCATTATAAGTGTGGCTGTGTCTCTGGCTATTGCTCTGAGCCTGCCTTGATTATCTTTTGTGTACTTTTGTATCCTAAGCCTTTGAGCTTTCTGAGGGTGAATACAACTTAATGGGCAGTGTGGTTACTGCTGCACTGCAGAGCAAAGCAGAAAACAAGTATATATATATATATATA
>WEIU01010589.1:221461-242584 GCA_013389925.1 Aegithalos caudatus | reverse complement strand
TTATTATTATTATTTATTTTTTTTTTTTACATAAATGTGAAGACCCTCTTGCTTTAAACTGTGAGGGATTGCATGGGCTGGGAACCCATGCAATTACCAGGACAGACCCCTGTTTGGAGGCTGCAGTGGCCCCAGGCTGGCCCCAGCCCCAGCAGCCAAACCCCAGCAAGGGACAGGTGCCCTCTGGGCCTTTCACAGCATCTTTGCAAGTGATGAAAGGGCACACCATCATCCTAATGGTGGGCCAGTACAACCAGCTTTAAAGCAGCAGCTTTATTCCTCCTTTAGGTCAAGGACACAAGCACAAAAAAATCAAACAATAGTGCCCTTGGCTGCAGTTCCAGGGGTGCAGCTCTTGGCAAGCAGAAAGTTCCTCAACAAAACAGCATCTTGTTTTGTAAACTACAGAATCTGGTGATTCATGTCCAAAATTAAATCAGACTATCTCCTCCCAAGTGTCTCCATAAAGCTGCTTTTTCAGTCATTTCCCATCAAGGAAAAAAAAAATCAGTAATTTACACCATTTATTTTCCAGTCTCCCTATTGACCAGAGAAGAGGCCATAGGGAGAGGGCTGGATTTGACACTTCTGTTCTGCACCCAGAATGCAGGTGTGTTACCTTACCTGTGTACACACAGCCCAGGGCTGCTCTGCTGTGTCGAGCCAAGGCCCTGTGGCTACTGATGAACCCAGGGAAGCAAAGGGGCTCTTCCTGCTGCTACAGCCATGCCATGCTCCAAAAACCACCCCCCAAAATCAGAGAGAGCACCTAACTCTGGCCTAGGCCAGGAACCTGCAATCACAGCAGGCAGCACCAATGAACTGCTGAGCACACTTCCACTATTGCCTGGATAAAGAGGAGTTAAAACACTTCTTTCATGGGCACAAGTTGAAGCACACATTGCATGGGATTTAAGCTGACTTCTTTGAGCAGAGTCATGTCTACAAATATCTGAATTTAAAAATGGCATACAAGCAGCCTTTACAATTTCTTTGCTGCCTTCCCACTCGCACATGCGTTTTTGAAATCCAGGGATAAAACTTAATCAGGCAGTATAGGTACAAAGTGGAACTTTGTATTTTAAAAACTGCCATAAATACATTATGCAGGTGTATGAATAAGCACTCTTCCAGAGCTATGATTGCTTATTATGTTTTCCAAGGAGTTTATTTCTGCAGAAAAGCGGTAGTTCATTCACCTCAATCTCTGTTGGTCTTTAATTTCAGTAATCATTATAATCAGATTTATTTTTGATCTTTTTCTGATTTAGGTGACTAAGCAGCATGTACATAGCATGTATTGCTATTACCTAGTGTTCTGGAACCCTTTTTGAAACTTTAACTTCCACTTGTAAAGTTAGAGAATACATTCCTTGTGGCCAAGGCCATCAAATTGGGAAATCTTCTTGTCATTTTCCTGAATGTGTGACACCAGAAACAACTGGATTTTCTAAGCTGTTGTGAGTGAGGATGTTAGTAATAGCTCAATTTAACTAAATTTCTGTTTTGTAGATAGTTCTGACATTTAGAAACTTGTTCTCACTCTGACCAGAATGATTTGCAATGCTTTTCAAAATCTTGAAAAGGTCTGGGCCATTATAAAAAAGCATCATTCCCCATTTCTAGGAAACCTTGCATTGCATAGTTAAAGTAATTTCAACATCAAGTGTCATTATCCTTTTGGTAATGCTTTTTCTATGCAAATTTCTGCTGAAAAGAGTAAACATCCCAGAGTAAGGCTGAATGTCTTCTCTTTAACTTTCTTTTCTCCCAGAGGGGAGCTATGGTGTGCCTGAGAAAAGTGAGCACTGCAGAGACTGCTGCTTTTCCTTCCCACAAAATGTTTTAGCACAGAGCAGAAGTACTGGCTTTTCCCATGATAATAAGACACTTTTTTATTCTCTGCCACCAGCAAAGTGATGCTGTGACACTGAAGTAGGTGTCATGTGGGTTCAAAGGTCTTGAGGAGTGGGAGAGGACATGGGTGGAGAGAAGGAAAGCACAGCCTGCAGTAACAGATCCCAAATAGGGAAGATGAGGAATGAAGGGAGAACCAGTGCAGCACATGACGATACCTCAAAGAAAGCAAAAAAAAGCAGCTCCCATCACAAAAAACAACAACAACAAACCAAAACAAAAACCCCACCAAAAAATCCCAACCCAACCCAAACCAACAACAACAACAACAAAAACAAACACCAAGGAATAAAAGGGTTTTGGTTGATGTTATTTCGATGATATGTCTTGAAAGTAACAATTTCCTTCCTTTTAGGGAACATGCATATTTCCATTATTCTGTTACTGTGGGAGAAGAAACTGAATTTTCCATAATTATTCTCACACCCCAAAGTGACCACTGTTGACCTTGCTCTTATAGTCCCCTAGAGAAACAATCTGTCCTCTTCTCAAGAACATGTTAAAACCAGTGGCTGATTTCTTCCTGATTTGGTGGCTCAAATGGAACAGAATTCCAGTAATTTTAGTAGAAGTGGGTAAGCAGAAAGGAGAGAACTGGGGTAATAGACAGTGTCAAGTTTAGTCCTATAAATTCTGATCATTATTCTCATGTAACTCCTCATTCTCTTGTCTTGTTCTTCAGCAGGATGACTTTGCAAAGCACATTACCTTTGCTTCAAAATGATACAAGCCCATGCAAGACAAAGCATCTTTCAATGAACAGTTCAAGAAAAGAAAAAAGGAAAATACCATCAGGCAGTTGCATCCTCTGTCCTCCTACACAGCCCCAGTGGTTGGACTGAAACTAAAATATATTGCAAAGAAATTTATGGTGGATGTTGAGAAGACAGAAATTAGATTTTGGCATCTCCTTTGTGGTGTCTCTGTATTTGATGTGGGCTGTGTGTGTGAAGAGGATTGTGGCAGATGAATGGGAGAAGTTGTACAAGAGCTCAGCCTCTCTACCTGCCATGCAAAGCAGAGCTGCTGCTCAATGTCTCTGGGTATGAGGGGACACCAGGCATATCTGACTGTTCTTCTTCCTTAAATCCACCTCTGCCCACAGGGATAGCTCTCCTTTTGCTGCCTCCAATCCCTCCCCCACCCTGGCTCCTGTTCTCAAAACTGTTGAAGTCCTTATTACTAGCCCTGATTCACCTCTTTTTTGCAGGTATCTTTTCTTCCACAAGCTGGCCCTCCTGTCCACATCTGCTTCTACCAACAGAGTGGGCTGAATGCTTGTTCTGAAATTGGAAAGAGTTAGCCTTTAGCTCTGTTTTTTATCTAAGACTTAGATCCTAGACTCTTCTGATGTCAACCATTAGTATCTCCAGTACAGCATCCTCCATAAATGCTTTGCTTTTCTCTGTTAATTTTTAAATAATTATAATTATAAGCTGATAATTATAGCTAAAAGTGCATTTTTGCCTTGTTTTCAGTTCACCTGTCCACAAAATATTCACCAACTTTTTACAAATTTTTTTAATCTAATGTAAATTATTACTCTTTAACATATTAGAATAAACCCAAGCATATCTCACTGTAAACCACTTATATTGGCATTTTTCTCTTTTTTGGTTTTGGTTGTTTGTTTTTTTTTTATGTTTACCTGAAATATTTTGCAGCTTTTTTCTCCCACATCTTATGCAACTAAGTGCTGTCATTTCAGGCTCATGCCATGAAAACTGGTACTGAAAGTATGGCTTTTTAAAAAGAACCCTCATTCATTAATCATGATGACATCTCATATTAACTAGTTAATGTGTAAAGGCCTTTGGGCACTTATAAATCTGTCATTTCAGAAGATCTAAAATGAAACAATAGCTTTTTCAGACAACCAAAGAAAAATTCACCAAGGGCAAATTTTAACATTATGCAACTGTTCCAAAAATATTCATTCTATACACGGAACAATACACTTTTTAGAAGTAAAAATCAAAACACACTGGTGAATTTACATATGAAAGCCTGGCTGCTTTCTAGGCAGAATGTCAGTTCTGTATTGAATCCTTATCATTCTGAAGGCCTCTTCCTTGCAAAGAGCCCTTTAAAAAAATTTGGAAAACATGCTTATTAAATTTCTCAGGAGATTTTTTAAGGTTGTGTATGTATATATATATATTTAATTTATAGCACAGCCATATAGCAATGGATGACTCTAATACTTTTATGCTAATCTGAGTGATACTTTGCTGAACAAGTGGTCCCACAGATTTTTATGGGGTTTTGTGTTACTTAATTTGAGTAAATTTTGTGATCTGAGTGAATATTAGTAGCCTGTACACGTAACAAATCGGTTTTTGAATGTCATGTGAAGTTTGTCACCATCATTAGATAAAATTCCTTCTGATACATTCAATACACAAATACAATAAAAGGTATGAAAATATCCTGTCACTAAAGAAGCCACTTATACTGGGAAAGGGATGTTTTGGAAAAAATTGTGATGAATTTCTTGAAAATATTCAAGTGAGATGGAAGCATAGAATGTCTAAAGGAAGAAGAGAATCAGTGGCAGAAAAAAATAAACTAGAAGAGGGATTTGAGATGTGACCTGGCAGCCTCTCATGCCATGACCACTGAGTCCTATTGTTAAATTATTTTTCTGACATTTTCAGAGCGTCTGGTCATTACTTTTTTGGTTTTGTTTGTTCACTTGTTTGTTTTTTAAGAAAGAAAAATACTTATATTGAAGAAGTTTTCAGGTAACTGTGCAATACCACGGCATAGGAAATGAGCCTATGACCTCCAAACAGGGTGACCCACATGCAGGCTTGCTAGAATAGCTGTGTGCCTCTGCTGTACATTTCTGTGCAGTCTCTGATACTTGTCCAGGTGCATGATAAAGAGTTCAGTATGGTATTACAATTCAAATCAATTATTTAGTCTTTGTGAGTCTTGAATTCATTGCCTCGTATCTCCACGGAGCACAGGGCTATGGCTACATAAATAAATTACTGTGAGATGAGATAGGTTGTGCACTTAAAAACTATCAGCTGGCCCATGGAACTTGTCCACTTGTACATTTTTACTTTTGAAGAATAAGAAGAAATTTGGCATGACTTACTTCCCAGAGTTTATGGTTGGACCTGGTGGTCTTAAGAGTCTTTTCTAACCTAAGTGAGTTTATGATTCTATGATTCAAAATGTGAACTACTTTGCATGAGAGTTCCTGAGAGAGGTTACCATGAGGCAGCTCACATGCTCTGTATCCACAGTGGTCTTGATGTTTTCACGGGTTTGCAGTGACTCCCAAAATGTGGGAATGAGAAGTGCACACTATTCTTACCCCAATGAAGGATGTTTTAATTAATCCACAGCTCTCCATCAAATAACTGAGTATTACTTATGAGTAGAGAATTTTCTGGCAAATAGGATATACACAAATGACAATTTAAACTGTAGTTAACATGGTTGAAAATTACATATGAAGCTCATTTAATCCATTCCCTACCTAAAGACAGGATCAACAATATCATCCTTCACGGTGTGCCTAACTTTTAAAATTACCTTTAGTGTGGAAACTATGTTTCTTTCAGAGTTTCTTTCTCTTTCACTGTGAGTTGAAAATCCTTGGAAGTCTGAGTTGCAATTAGCAAGTTTTCCTGGTGTCTGAATATTCTTTGTCCCGTCTGTCAAATATATGAATAACACATTCTCTTGTTCCCCACCCTGCCCAGCCTACCACTCTTTTTTATCTTTAGACCCTTGCACTTGATGAATTTCACATACCCTGAATTTCATCCTAGTTTTGGGCCATTGCATTTGTCAGGGTCATTATTAACTTGTTATCCCCTCCTTCAGCCTATGCACAGTCATTTCTAGCTTTGTATTATCTGCATTTTTAAAGGGCTTACTGAACATTCATCATCGAGAGTATAAAGTGAAGAATTATGCAGACTTCTGGAGAACCCTGCTCGACAAGCCTTTCCATTCTGTCAGTGAATCCAATGAATAACTCTCTGGAAATGAGTAGCCAAACTCTTTTTTAGCATTTTCATTTAGAACACTGGGTCTGCCCTAAGGCAAAATTAATAGACTTGTAAAACCTAGATATGTACTTTGTCTTTCCATCTACATAGATTGATGATCCTGTTATACAAGGGATTTTTTTTTTTATAGAATAAATAAAGATTGTACTTAACAACTCTGTGTTATATGCTCCTTGTTTCCTTACTAAGAAACAGTTGGCTAATCAATACCTTCTTTGGAACTCTTCTTTTTAAAGATGGACGTGGTATTTGGTTTTTTAGAGTGTTTTGGTGCTGTGAGTCTTGCTGTGGAGTCTTACAAGCATCATTAGTTGTTCTGAAATTCCAGCCAAATCCAGCCAACAGGATGTTGTTCTGTGCATTGGAGAATGAAGTGCTCAACTTCTGTGTTCCACTGAGCAGCTCAGTGAACAGGAATGCTGAAAATTAATCTTTTCCTCTTGATTTACACTGAAGAACCTGGAAATACAAAATCTGTTTCCATTTGGATGTTGTCTTTGCTTTGCTGATAAGAAAGCATTACATAAGTGATAAGAACATTGTTGTTCATTTTCAGGATGATGCCGTGATCAAATTAAAAAGTAAAATCTCTTCTGCCCTTGCCAGGATAGTTCTTTCTGTGATAATTTGCTCCTTTCTTGGCTATGATTAATTGCTTCTATTCGTTAGTTACAGATTATTTTAGCTCATTTTTTCATACACACACAGACAAAAAGTCAATCCCCCATCAGTATATTAAATAGAGAATCTAGTCCACAGTTTACTGCATTAACCTGTACTAGAGCTGAAAACAGGGAGGTAAAACACTTATAATCCCTGATTCTTTTAGCCATCCACAGCTAAAAGTTGACTTAGATCTCTGGTGGGCTTTCTCTAAAGTGAGTAATTAATATTGGGTATTTTGTGTCTCTGCTCATTGACTAGGCTCCCATGGCACTCTTGTTCAGAAACAACAGACCATAAAACCAAGAGTTCATTGTGGCATAATTGGGTCACTTCAGAGGTCAGTCAATTTTGGCAACTGAATTCTCAGAGGAAAATCTGAATCTATTGAATAGTGACCTCTTCTACATATTATTTGTTCCAGCATTCTGTAGCATATCAGATGGACTGATCTTAAACATTTTTTGTTCTTTTAGCTTAGTCAATATATTTTCTTTTGCTTTATTTATTCTTTTATAAGTTTGTAATCAGACAAAGTAAAAAGACATGGCTGCATTCCCCTTGTCATTGAAATTCTTGTTATTTTCTCAATTTTTCACCTTCCTTCCTCCATATGCCTCAATCTTTGAAACTCTCACGTGGCTCCTACAATATTTTTCAGTCCATGAAACCTGCCATACTAACCCTGCAATGTTACAAGCCCTCTGTCCTTTCATGGTATATTGTTTGATTTCCCCTGTGTTTGAGTGGTGAATGTACTTTGATCAGCCCCCTGGTCTGAAATTCATCAGAATTTCCCATAAACCCAGTTCTTCTACATATGTTTTAAAATGCTGACTGCCCTCTCCTCAAGGGCTGTTTCACATGGCCCTGCTTACAGGTAATCCTCAATCTTTACGATTTATGTGACAGAGCTGGAAAAATACACTGGGAAATAGCACTAAACCCCTGGTATGCTCTACAAAGGCATTGCATTCCAGTTGAATTCATGTTGGTTTGAAGGTGAATGAAAATAGAGGTCATGATACAACCAGACAGAAGGGTTCATATGGCTTTCAGGACCAGTTTAATTTTAAAGGGTGTTTCAAATGTATTCTGTGCAGATATTCCGTCTCTGCAGCCAGCACAAGCCTTTCAGACCTCCCTGGAGATGTGCTCTGCTGCAGCAAAGCACAAGTCTCTTCCCACATGAAAACATCCAGGGTCTGCTTCCCTCAGTGTCTTCCCTTATGGGTTGTGACTGTAATAACCTCATTGCATCCCATATGAATGCTATGTGTATTGTTATGTTAGTTTAGATTATTCTTCTTCATATAGAGGCCTTTAGTGGATGTTTAATAGAATCATAGAATCCTACAATGGTTTGGTTTGGAAGGGACCTTAAATATGATCCAGTCCCAACCCCCCTGCCAAGGCCAGGGACACCTTCCACTACTCCAAGTAGCTCTGAGCCCCATCCACCCTGGCCCTAGGTACTTTCAGGGATGGGGTCAGGTAAAATGACTTTATGACTCAAGGCCCTTGTTTATCTGTCCTACCAATATGAGTATGTAAAGATTAAAAAATTACATTATTGTCTTCTATAAATACATTAAGGAGAGATATGCAGGCCTTATAAGCAGTAATTTCTTCTGTGAAAGAAATACTGTTTAAGCTGAAGATAATGTAGGCATTAATGCATTGATGAGGTCAATTATTGCATTAGTGGCCATAAATGTGACTTTGGAGTGACTTGCCTGCAGAAATATTGGGGACAGGAACCAAACTGAATTGCAAATGGGAGTTGAGACACTTCTGAAGCTGTTTCTGGGGTTATTTTTTGCAGTGCTGGGAAAAGAGCTGTTTTGACCAAGAATATTTCTCCCAGGTCTGTTTTTTTATTCCTAAATACTTATTGACACCAGAGACAGTAATGTATTCAGGAAATAGTAGGGCAGTGCCCTACACTGCTGAAAGTTTGAAGTTAGCTCAGTTTTAAGAAGATGATCTATATTCCTGAAGAACTTTAAAGCCCTACTTCTACATTTTCTGTGTTTCTATGTTTTTCTCTTTACAAAACAAAAATAAATAAATGAGAAATTTTTCTAAGGGAAATGAGAATTTTGTCTTGCTTTTTTTTTTTTNNNCAGGAGCTGGTTTTATGCAGTTTTTTAAGTTGGTGCCCTTTGAAGAATGAGATTACAAGCTGGTGCAAGGGTTCACTGGGTCAGGGAGGAGAAGTGAGGGTAGACGTGGTGGTATCATATGGCTGCCTGCTAACATGCACCACACATGGGCTGTGCATAATGATAGATCCTGATAACAAAGGTTTAACCAGGCTGACCTGGATCCTTGAAGCTATTTTGGAGGCCCTGAGTCAAAAGATAGTATAATTTCCTGATATGGATTCATCTGATATTTTTTAACTTGGGCAAAATTCCAAACAATTAGTTTTGAGGAAGGTGAATTAATAATGTTGGAAGATGCTGTTCTTAAACAGCAGGAGCATAGATGTGACATTTCTACCATCCATGACAATAGCTTCTTGTCAGCCCCAGCTGAAACTAAAATAAGCACGTCTCAGTATTCATCAGATGCAAGTGTGCCTTTAAATGACCAGGAAGTGAGTAAGATACAATTAGTAACTATCTCCCAGGGCTCCTCAAGAGGCAAGTTCTTGCTGAAGTGCATAAGATATGATGGGATGTTATGATGCTACTGTGAACCTTGGATTATTTCAATACAGAATTTATGTGGCTGTTTTAGCAATGTCAGGATTTCAATAGAACAACTGTATTTCTGGTATGGAAGAGTCCTGAGAACATTGGTCCTGTATCTTATTAAATTTTTCTTAGCAGCTTAAGGAAGTGAGTGACAGCTCTTCAAACTTCTTTTCTAATAAAGCTTCTTGAGAAATGTTTTACTGGTGAACTTAGTAACTGGCATTTTCTGTCTAATTTATGACAATAAAATAAATGCCTCATACTTTCAGAGTGTATCATCAGTCAAGTGTAAATCAGAGATAAGCTGCTCCAGTTTATTATCATTCTTGCAACCAGAAACTATTTTTGAACCAGGAATCATCCTGTTTTATTTTAGCTGCTGCTCATCTGCTACATTTGGGAAAACTTTATGAGAAATTATATTTACTTCTTCGAGAGCAGTAGATAATACTGTAATGGCTTGGCAAGTAAATAGCATTTCATTATTTCTGCACTTTGTGTTATTACATCATGTTAATCCTCTTACAGAGGCACAAATAATCATGAATTCAACACTGGAAAATAATGTGTGCTGAAAGACTGCTCCTTTTGAAATATTACATCAGGCTATTATAAAGGGAAGAGAGTTCTGCATGGGCCCTGAACCTTGGGCTTGACTTTCTAAACAGAGCCAAATTTTTAAGGACATTGGCTTTTAAATCTAAGGAAAAGTGGTGTTCCAAAACTAAGAATTGTCTAAATTTTCCTTCAGTTATAAACTTGTCAAAGGATTTGAAATGTTGAACTCTTTTAAAGAACCTGATCATTCGTTTAATTTCTTGATCTTTCAAAATTTGTCCCTAAATTGTTCATTCTTTATGGCTTAATCAACTTTGTCTAACACAAGTGAATTACAATTTTCATGGAGATTCATAGCTATAAAATTGTTCTGGTATAAGGCTTAATGCCTCTGAAATTACATTATTGTGTGAACAGATGTGCCTGAATAATATCCTTGGAAGTGGAGGACTTGGTATCTCAAGTATTCATTTTCACTTTGTCGTTTTCTTTAATGAAATCCTCCAAGGAGTGACAAACTCAGAGATAAACAGCAATTAATAATTCACTGTGGCCAGAGGGAAGGAACAGGCGGTTGCACTTCATTGTGCAGATCTAACAGCTAAGACACAGCCTGGACACAAAATTGAAGGAGTTGGTCACTGGCTGATTCTTCCTCCGTTCAGTCTCAGTTTGGATTAAATTAATGTGTAAGCATAAATGCAAGTCTTCAGAAGACAGTGTAAGGAATAGTATTTCTGCAACCATTTTCTTATGAATACAACATAGAGCCTATTCTTCAGGGAACATTGGTATTCTGACTCACCAAAATGAGATTCATTTTAATCATCTGGTGTGTAGTGTGAATTCCTGTCCACTTCATGTCTCTTCTATCTTGTTGAGTCTCATGGTGGTTTTTTTTCTATATTTTGTAGCCCAAATTTATTTAATGCAGTTTTCCACACAGGGGAACAACTATTGCACCAATTAGTTATTCCATATGCACATGCAGTGTCTACTCACGTACTGGGGCTCTCTGCAGACCCACTAAGGTTAAATTAACTTCCTTTCCTTGTCGGTGCCCTTGACCTTGCCTACTGAGGTTAAAGGTGGGAATCTTCCTGTTCTCCTGCACAGACTAAAAAATCTTTTTTTAAAACATGGAGCACAAATCAGTTAAAATCCATCCAAAATATTTTACTTGAGTTATACACCACCTAGAATTGTCTTTCCTGCCTTCCACATTCAATCTATGTTTAGTGGTCACATATTCTAGGTTCCTCTGACCCACAACAGAAAATCATATTGTAACAAGGCAGACTTGCAGCAATTTTACAGCAAGCTACTCTCCATTTCCAGTGTTTTGTGATGTTTTTCTTTCCATAAGACCTATCCATGTAGCTTTCTATTATTAATTTTTTAGGTCTCCTATGGAACAAAGACAAAATTGAGCACTCTTGAAAGTTCCTCTGTCACAAGGAATTCCACAGTTTCCTCTAGTATTACTTCAGGTGATTTTCATCCTGCCATATGCTCATTCCATTTGGTTCACTTTGTCTTTTTACTCTGTTTGCTTTTCCCCTCCCCTGTAAAACATATTTTCCTCTTGTATTCCTTCCTTAGTTGTCTTTTTAATTTATAGGTTACTGATCTAGTTTATCAGTCCTCATGCATAAACTATTTGCTTTTCCTTATCCTTTTCACTTTTTTTGAAATTAGCTATTCCCAACTTGTTATACTGTAGACATGCAAATCTTAGCCACTTTTTTACTATGATTTGGGAAAATATATATGAAAAATATCTCTGCTTCTGGAAAAGGTGACCGATATTCCTGAACTATTCAATCCACATTAAAATATAAGCTGCATAGCCTGGGTACTAGATGCTAATTTTCCTTTTAAGTACACCTGCATTAAGTACTGAATAATAATAAGTAATTGAATATGTAATTAATGTTTAAAAGTCACATTCATTATGCAAAGGGTTTTCTTGGAAAACAGGTAAACTAGCTAGTCACAGAGTTCCACAAAGGAAGAACCAGCTTGATCTCTTGCATAGTAGCAGCAGTTTAAAATTCTGAACAATCAAGACTGTTTTTTTTGTGAACTAATGCATCTATTTCTGGTGTTAATCTGGAAATAAGCAGGTATTTAATGGCAAGAATTTAGCTTTTTCGGCCTTTCACTGAAAGTCAAATGGGAAAGCACAAAAAGATCAGCTTATCTCAAAGTCTTTGGAAGGAATTTTGGGGTTAATTTTGCACTAGCTAGGGGCAAGGATTAAATTTCCACTAAATACAATATTTCTCACTTTTGGTAACATTTTTTATATATCAATATATTTATGTAGTAAGGACTATGCCATTTTCTGGGCTATGAATAGATTATTTTGAGGATTCTGACTACACCATTCAATACCTCCCTATATTTAGTAAATAATATTTCTCCCTTTTTTTTTCATTTGGTTATTTTTTTTTTCATAACCTTGCTGCTTCTTGTTCCATACACTTTTTTTTCAGAGCTTTCAGGGAAATGCATTATTTATTTTTATTTGTCAAAATTCAACTTATTGTGCAATGTGTTGAATTATAGATACACTGGAAGGTTAGGTGAGCTGTCTCAAATGATTGAGATATCTCATCTATTCTCATCTTGTTTCAGGAAAAAGCTGTGCTCTGTTAAGGTAGTTTTGGTTAAAGTCTAAAGTCAGCATTCAGAATGTGACTACAACTGGAAAATATTGCTGATGACTAGAGCCTCAGGTGTCCCGATGACACCATGAAGAAGAAAGGGTGGAAAATACATATTCACAGACACAGGACAGCAATTTCAAGAGATGAAGACATGAGGGCCTTTCAGGGGTCAGTGAGCAGTGAAAAAATACTAAAATCAGGTTAACTTTAGGTGTTTGAGAAAGCAGAAGGGTCTGTCAACCCCAAATTAGTTTGTCTATTGTGTTGGCTTTTTCTCACAATCTCTGAGACAAGTGCTCCATGAAGACTGTGGATAAAACCTTCATAGGTTGTGCCAAGACTTCATCTGATTTTGGGTCTTGTTTGGCTTTCTTGTGTGGCCTATTTGTTTTCTAGAGGATCTTCTGTGAGGTTTTTGTGAGGGTTTTTTTTTTTGTTTGTTTGTTTGTCTGTTTGTTCGTTTGATTTATGGTTTTTGTTCGGTTTTGTTTGGTTGGTAGTTTTGGGGTGTTTTGGGGTTTTTTTGGTGGATTTTTTTTGTTTTGTTTTTATTATTATTATTTTTTTTTTAGTTTGTACTCTTATTGTTCAGTGAGTAGTGACAAATAAATACTAAATTTACAGTTAAAGAAATATGCTGGGAATCGAATTTTTCAATGTTGAAGAAGTAAATTTGATCCTGTCTGAATTACCATTAGTAAGCCACAAACTACTAAAGAGCTTTTCTAAGGTTTTACAGCACCAGAGGGTGATGGAGCTACTGCTGCAGTTTGTTATGTGAATTCTGTGGAGCTTGGTGTGATGGGTACAATGAAAGTGCTTTAGACTATGATTTGTGTTGTAGAAACACACCGACTACATTCAAAAACCATAAGCATCTCTCTTGTGAAGTGACATTTTCAAAGAGGTAGAACAAGTAAGTAAAGTGACATGAAAAGGTAATTTTGACATTTGTCAAGCTACTGTTGGTCAGGAATTTCCAAAATTATTACAATATGGATAATCACAAGATCCCCAGGCTCATCCCTTTGTAAATTTGCAGCAACTTGGAGCAACTATAGCAGTTGAAAGTATATATAATTATTCTTAAATATTTTGAGATAGTGACATCACATTTCTTATAAAAAAGCATAATTTAATTTTTTTTTCTATCCTCAGTCCCTCTGCATGATTCATATCTTTCCTCCCATAAGTGTTTCTCTGCCATGTGGGTTACTTTTGGTTCTTCTACCTATCTGCACACTAGATACCAAGTTTCTCCCTATTAATACAGCAGTGATTTCTGCTGTTAGTTCCTACTGCCTCCTAAGTGTCCATGGGAAAGAAATCTCACTTCTCTTTCATCTGAGAGCATCATAACAAAAAGGACAGCAAAGGTCATCAAATCTTTTCCCCTGCACCTGGAGGAAGCCCTGCACTGGGCATGTAACTCAAAAAGAAATGGTGAACCTCCAGTCCCATGCCTCTACTTTCTAGAGGATTTTCAACATCTTACAACAAGCCTCAAATACAAGTCCCTGACCTATCTGAACAGTAGGTTTTGGCCCACAAAAGACTGAGAAGAAGCAGTCATTTAACAGCTGCAGATAATGAAATTTGCTTTGTAGGGTAGAAAACCTGATACCTACCACTTCAAAACCAGTGGAAGCACGGCCCCTTGGGCAGAGCTGTGGATGGATTAGAGACAATGACATTGAGGACATTTAAATTCACTGTTCCTCAACTGACAGCAGAAACCTGGCACTGCAAAGTATCCTAATGAGTGTTTTGCCATCAAGCAACAGAAGGTTTTGCCACTTGATGGGGGAAGGAGGGGAAGGTTCTCAGCTTTATACAGGAAACGACAGGGAAGGGATTTTCCTGTGGTTTGGAGATTCTTGCCATGTATTGCTTTCAGCTTATTTCCTTGTTCCTTCTGGAACTGTCCCTAGACAGCAAGGAATATTATATTTTGACTACAATTAATACCACTTCATCCATTACTACATCAATGTTCTTAGCAATATTTACAGCCTTGGCTATTTTTAAATTCTTCCAATACCAATTTTACAGGCACATTGATTAAAAGCTTATTACAATCCATAACCTCTTTACCATTACTACAAATTTTAAAAATAATAATAAAATAACACTAAAAGCAACATTTAAAAATATTCATTACTTTCAGCCAAACAATGTATCTCTCAGTGACAGTGTTTGTCAGAAGAAATGTCAACCCCTCTGCAACTTTTTTCACATTTTCCAGTGGTTTCTACTAGAACTTGGGAGGATTATGTGAAGTGCTCAACAGACCATGCACCTTTGCAAATGTGCCCCAGACTTCAAGCAGTATTGGTTCAGAGACATTATCCTGCGAAGGAAAATGTACAAATCAAAACTTGAGCCCTTGCATCTCGTTGTCTCTGGCTGTTACTTTGCTATTTTTTGAAAGACTACTGTGGCGTGGCCTTATTTGTATTCACTTTTGTCCTTACTTCTCATGGTAAAAGTTAATTCAGGAGGTTTCTAGAAAAACAGAACAAAATAGGTTGAAATGCAAAGATTTTATTTGGCAATGATGCTGTCAATGATATACAAGTTAGACATGTCTGACTTTGTTATTTAAAATAATGTACCTTCCCTTGCTTTAATGGACTCAGTAGCTGACATTTTCAGATTGCATTTCATTTATTGAATTCTTTTTGGTTCTACTTATTGCTTTAATTTCATCCTTCACCAACAGAAACACTCTAAAATTTGTTCTTCACATCTTTAAATGATTTTCCCACCTTTTCTCATTACCAGTGTACTTCTGCAAATCTCTATTTGCAGAATATACCGAGAAGCCAATATAAGTTTGACAGAAAAAGGCATCACTGGAAGAAAAGGGAATATATTGGAACTTTTACTAGGATTGTCCTTCTTTATTGTACTGAGGATTAAACATTCATAGCTGACTTCTCAATTCACTTATAAGAGCATGAGCTGTAAATGTACAAAACATCCTCAAATCTTCCTTTAACTGTTAAAATCTTTGGCTCCTGAGACAGTTTTTAGTCTGAGGTGCCACATTATTTAGACATCCACTTATAGCTGCAGATGGTGTTTCATAAGTAAAATCCGGTGTTTCTAACATCATTGTGTCTGACCCCTGAAGTCTGTGGAAGTTTTATGTGGCTGAAGAAAATGGTTTGATGTAATTAGTTAAAAAAAAGAAAAAATCACATTCCTGGTTAGAGTAAGAGATAGATTACAAGGTAGCATGAGTTAAGGAACTGAATAGTCAGTTAATCATCCTGGAAAGACTGATCAGTTCTCCCTGGTTTTAGTGTGAAACAATAAACATAGAGTTATTTCCAACCTCTTAATGTTTGGATCAACTGTGCTTATACAGAATCATTGAATCATTAAGGTTGGAAAAGACCTTTAAGAACATTGAGTCCAACCACTAGCACAGCACTGCCAAGTTCACCACCAAACCATGTCCCTAAGCATCACCTACACATCTACCTACAAGGGATGGTGACTTCCCACTTCCTTGGGCCTCCTTTTGGTGAAGAAGTTTTCCTATCCAATCTCAACTGGTGCAACCCTGGTACCAACCCTCAGGTGGTATCCCCAGGTACAACCAGGGGCCATTCCCTCTCATCCTGTAACTAGTTACCTGGGAGAAAAGACCAGCCCCCACCTGGCTGCACCTCTTTTCAGGGGGTTGTAGAGAGTGTCAAGGTCCCTCCTGAGCCTCCTCTTCTCCAGGCTAAACCCCCAAGCATTCTCAGCTGCTCCTCATCAGACTTTTGCTCCAGACCTTTCTCCAGCTCGATTGTCCTTTTCTGGACATTCTCTAGCACCTCAGTGTTCTGTAGTGTTCTGTAGTGAGAGGTTCAAAACCAGGATTTGAGTGTGATCTTACTAGTGGTGAGGACAGGGGAGCAATCACTGCCCTGGTCCTGCTGACCATCCTACTGCTGATCCCAGCCAGGTGTTATTGTCCTCCTTGGCCACCTGGGCACACACTCTGGCTCATGTTCGGCTGCTGCACTGGCAGCACCAGTTTCCACCAGTCAGCTTTCCAATCACTCTGTCCCAGGCCTGTAGCATTGCATGGGATTATATGCCTGGCTAAAGATATTTACTTGGAAAATAAAATAATGGATTTTCTGGAAATCCATTCCCCAGTAAAGTTTTTAGGGAAGGTTTGAGCATCTGTCAGCTGTTGAACTATTTGCACTGAACAAGTGCAGACTCTAGTAAGTTAATATCCTGGAAAAAGGCTGTAATGTCCAATAGGCACTGAGAAGTGATCTTCGTGAATTGTGTCTTCACTAAAAGCCACTCTGGCCACCATGCAATAGTGACATTCCTGCTGACACAGAATTCAGCCTGCAAGTGTCCCTGAGGTCCTAACCTGGAGTCTCAGTGACTGAAACAAGATTTCGATAGCCCTGAGACCCAAACACCTCTAAGCTGTATAGAGAGCCACAATGCCATTTAATAAAGACTCTGCCTGATTTTGTTTCGGTGGTTTGCTTCAATGCAGGTATTATTTTGTTTTGAAGAAACAAATTATTATGTGAGAAGCTTATTAAGTGCAAAAAACTGGAACCAACTCATTTTAATAATATAAGAGAGTTAGCTGCTCAGTCATTAAATGTTGCACTGTCCTGGGTTTGAATTTGCATTTCTTTGCCTTTCAAGTAAAAAAGAAAAAATCCATTATAATGTCAAATTTGTTCATTTCTATTCGAACTTAAAGCCTGGCAGGACCATTGTGGTCACCTACTCTGATTTCCTGCATGAGAAAACAAAAATAAAATACAGGCAACAGAACATTATCAAGTAATTCCTGTTATCAAGCTCACAGAGAGCAGAGATTTTATTTTTCAAAAAATTAGATGTAATCTTGATCCTAATATTGAAAGTTGAATGCATAAACTATACTGGAAAAATAAAGACTTTTGCAAAGCCATATGACTAACTCATTATTTCCACTCTAAATTTTTCAACTTTGAAATGTTAATTCGTTCTGTCTATACATTATAACCTGTATATAAATGACACTTCTCATTGTGTCTGATAGCTGAAATCTTTTTTGTCAGAAAAAAAAAAACTCTCCCCACTCTACTCACAGATTTTTTTTTTGCCTGCTGATTAAGAAGAAGAGAAAGAAATCACTCCAGTGTTGCTGATTTTTATTAGATTATTCTTGCTGATGAAAAAAATTCTGCATAGAATGTCCCATAAAACCTAGAGACTGCTTGTTTTCATAAACATCTTTATGCTTCACTTGTCTTTGGCTGTTAAACCTGACAGTTAAATAAAAATGAAGAGTAAAACCAGAGTATCCGAGTACCTTGCTTTTAGTCACCTATTCCACAGATACCACCTAGAGTTAGGTTGATAACATCTTTATGTGTGCAGTTTGCATGCATGTATATCTATATACATATCCACATCTATCTATATACATATATTGCATACATATATATCTATGATCCACAAATCTTTAATATTGTCTACACAACACCTCTGGGTGGTCTGAAAACCCCACACAGATTGCAAGAAGATGTCTGAGGTTAGATATTATGAAAAACTGGTGATAGGAATGTCACTGAAATCCTTAATTTCTTCAAATCTTAACTTGACTCAGGTCTTCAGCAACTGAAATCTATGCTTATTTCCCTATCATATAAATAATAATCCTTGATGGTTATTTGCAGGAACTAGAGTAGAGTTAGGGGTTTTCTCTCTTTTTTTTTTTTTCCTAGAATGTCCTTTTTATTATCCTCTATAGCTGTCTAATGGAAATAATTATTGTAGAATATATGTACCTTTATTGTCCTTCTTCAGTCTGAAGGAGAAACAAATTCACAGCTACAGCCATCCAGAATGGCCATAGGAAAAGCACAATTATGGGATGGAGTATTTCCCACCTCACTATGAGCCCTGTGTCATAAAATTTCCTGGACGGGAAAGAAGCAGAAAATGGCTTGATAATTTGCCTTCCATATAAGTTTAAGATGCTAAGAGTCCTTAGTCTGTGTTCTTCTTCCAAGTTATTTCCATGGTGGGTTTCTCACCTTTGTACCCCAAAGCTTGCCTGCCTTTTGCACCCAGCCCCACAGAACTGGTGTGTCTGTATCACGAGGAGAGAGCAGCACACTTCCCCACCTCCTCCAAGCAAGCAGCCTCATTGGCCTCTTCACACTGTTGCTCAGACCCAACAAAAAGCAGAGAAAAATATCATTTCAGACCTCATCCTTCTTGGCATTCTGATCTTGGTGTATTATGCTGTTAGTGGCTGGGTTTCAAAGAGAAAGCAACTGCAGCTCAGTTTCAGCTGCTGTTTCTGGCTGTGCTGGACATGCCCCACAGTGCTGTGATGGGGTAGGAAACTGAGCTGCCACAGCACCATCTCTGCATGTCAGGGAGGATGAAAAGACAGCCTAGGTTCCATCCAGCAGCAGACAGCTGCCCACCAGAGATTCTGGGGCATTACCTGAAAGAAATTTCAAGCTAAGGAACTGCTGAATCAGAAGTTACTAGATAACCCTAAGGAAACAAAGGTTAAGTCCAGGGTTTCAGGTAGAGCAAAGGTTTTATTTGACCATACACAAAGAAAGATATTTTTACCAAGTAAAGATAAATCTCAAGAAAAGCATAAGTTACCTAGACAAACAGATCTGCTGATGTAGTAACTAGAAAAAAGGTTTAGGATTTTTCCACTGCAAAAAACCCAGAAAGCAAACCCTAAGCTCAAACTGTAACATACTAACTCTTGTGGTTGGCTGTAGTGACCATTGCATAGTAATGATAATAGCTAGGATAGGTTAGAAGGTATGATGAAGATATTGTGTATGATGCTGATTGGTTGTTTGTATTAAAATGCTCTGTAAAGAAAATATATTATGCATTGTAACCAGAACCAGGGGGCTTCAAGCTTGCCTATAAGCTGTAGCTGGCAGCTGTAGGCCTGGCTCTGTCATCCACAACCCAGGACTACTGTTATACCATCTAAGCAATAAACAGCATTTGAAAGAGCTGCCTGATTTCCCAACATCCTTCACTGTCAATGTCTTCACAGCTTTTTAAAAATGGTTCAGCATAAGGCAAGGAAGCATTCTTTTACAATTTCATTTGCCTCCAGCTTGGAAAGAAACGGCAAACTGATGTGTTCTCATTGCAACTTTACCCAAACTACTAAATGAAACACAAGTGTTAATTTGTTCCTTTTCCCTTGAAATTCAAGTAAATCAGTGGATTTAATTTTTCTCTAAAGAAATACAAGTCCATGTAGTACTAGATTAAGAATTAAGTGTTAAGAATGATAATAAGCTACTTGAGAGCACACAGCATGTGACTTTCAGCTACTGAGTGAAACTCTGAGAGAAATATCAGAAAAATAAAAAATTGTTTGAAAGTCCACTTTGATGGTAAGTATATTAAACCTCTCCAATCAGCCACTATACACCATCAAATTATCCTGTGAACAATCCAAAGGGAGGGTTGGCTTCCCTGCATGTTCATGCAGGACTCAGATGGGCTCCTCAGAAGAGCTGGCACAGAAGCCTCGAGTGTCTCCAGGACAAGTGTACATCTCTGACACTGCTCTTCAACTGACTTGATACATTAGAACCTATAAGACACAAGAAACTATAAGAAACTATAGAACCTACTGGGTTTTTTTTTGGTGGGTTTTTTTTGTTTGTTTGTTTTTGTTTTTGGTTTTTTTTTTTTTGTTTTTTTTTTTTTTTGGGGGGGGGGTTAATATAAATTGGATTGAGTAATTTAAGAGTGGGTGTGTTTGCCAGCAGTGGTTGTCCTTGAGCTGGAGCCCACCAGTTTTTTTCTGAGGGGCAATGGACAATGCACTTCTTTCTCCAAGGTTGAAATCACAATCAGGATTTCCATCCTGGCTTTCCCCTGTTACAAAAAGACCTAAACATTTTTTCCCTATGGCCATCCAGAGTGGTGTGAGACACAAACATAAAGAAAATTCAAAGTTTTTCCTTGACTGCTGCAATTTAGAGGAACATCACTGCAACTGAATGTGCTTGGTGAGTACATCATGGTCTTGTTCCTTTAAAGCATGCACTTCAAGCAATCAGAATTTCTGCCAGTCATTCTTTCATCAACATTTTTTTAAAATTTTCTTTCTATAGACAGCGTGGGAGCTGTATAGGATAAGTGGCAATGATTCTTGGAGCCCTTTGCAGTACAAATGGATGCTCCACATGCCGTCTTGACAGGATCCACATTGATTTTAATTTTATCTTTATAATCACCTTGAATCGGCTTCACTTAGTTTTGCAGTATGTTGAAGTACACTGAAAAGCAGGAATTCATTTTCCACTGAAAGATATTTGTGCCTCAAACACAAACAAATTCTGCTGAAGCTCATGCTTTTGTATGATGCAGCCATGCCAAGCTCCTGCCAAGAAATCTTGCCTACGCCTGATCTCAACATGAGTCTCTCTGTCTGGCTGCTTTATCTGTAAATAAAGTTACTCATTGGTGAACATCCCAGGAAAACTTGCTGTGCATATACACAGAATAGATCCTCAGGAAAAAAAAAAAAAAAAAAAAAAAAAAAAAAAAAAA
>WEIU01010589.1:198287-221444 GCA_013389925.1 Aegithalos caudatus | reverse complement strand
AAAAAAAAAAAAGACAAAAATAGGAGAGAAACAGGTGATGCACAGGATGAACCAGATGAACAGAGTATAGAATAATAGAACTGGATTTTTTTTTTTCATTCCAGGACAATATCCAGTTCATTAGTGAACTGTAAAACTATATTTAAAAAAAATACAATTTTATCAGGAGAATGAAACCCAACAAACATCCTATCAATAGTTACAGGAGCAGTGCAATGTTCTCTTGGATGGATAACTTATATATGTTGCTTGTGGATGTTGAGGAACACTATCATCTGGAAAAAAGGAAGCAGTCATACTTTATTGATTGTGAAGTATTTTCTAATTTCAGCTGAAGATAGAGTTCACATATATGAGCCATTTCAGTGAAAAGAACTACTCTGGTGTCTGGGTCATACACTGCTATCTTCAGGAGCAACATTTTTTTAGTGGGCTTTACAGAAGACTCTAAAAGAATAAATCCAAGCTCAAGACTGCCCAGTAATAAGAAGTCTAATTCAGGCTGATATTCACTGTAGCTTAATTAGGAATGTAGGTTTTGCTAGTAGGGAGTGGGAAGAGTTCCTGCAGACCATGGTCCAGAGCACCTCATTTAATTGACTAATGATTGCCTAACATATGTGCACTGAATATTCTCTCAGAAAAGACTGCCAGCCAGAGGGCTTGGGCTTGTCCAAAGTCAGGAGTTGAGAATACCAGCTTTGGTATTCCATCCATGACCTTTCAGCTCAGCTCAGCACTGCTACTGAGGACAGCTGAGTTTGGTGTGAAACAGCGTTAAATGGGCTGTGTGTCTTTTGTACTTTGGAGATATTATTATTAATTTTACTTATGTCTTGTCAGTATGGCCTTGAAGCCTCCATTTCACTATGTTTCTGTCCTACAATGTGCCACCAAATAAACATTTTTCAGACTTAAAATACAGATCTTTCATCCTTCAAAATGAAGTGTAATTTCATTTGGTGGGGTGGCCAGAAAAAGTCCTTTTCTATGATCCTTTCATTATACAAAAAAATCTAGTTTTCAGTAACTAAAATTTCACCATGGATCACAAGCTGACAATACAGCAAGCAGCTTATTCATTCTTCTGCCTGCCTACCAGCCAGATTCCTGCTAAGGGACACTGGCTCAGCATTGGCTTGGCTGATGTCATCCCACACGGGTTTTGCTTGCACTGGAAGACAAAAGGTGATGTTTGGAAACCAGTAAGGCTTCTTCAGTCTGGGTTTCTCTTTGCAGGTTCTCAACTCTGGTGGGAAACTAGGTCATAGGAGCCCAGTGGCCTTCTGAAAAAGTCTCCGACTTGCACAACAGCAGTTTCCTCTCCACCTTTGCTGACGCAATCTCTGCATCCTGAAATTTAAATTTTGATTTGCCACATGCAGCTGTCTCTATTACAGCATCAACCCATTCATCCTCAGCAAGTGGGTGGACTTTGTTTCTCTATTCTGTGAATAGTAAAACTGCAATTAGGCACTGTATATTCCTATTACTCATAACTGTTCTTAGTAAAACAGTCACCATTTTCTTTTTTTACTTCCCTGGTTTTATCAAAAAAAAAAAGATTTTACAGTGGGACTAAAACCTGACACTGATCACTGCTGGAAAAAAATTAATTACCACAGAAGGCAAAAATATTCCCTTGATTCAAAAAACACCTGAGGATACATAACACATCTGTTATTTGGTGAATTTTATAACAATCATGTCATTTGGAGCACAGGGATTAAAAAAAAAATAATAAAGGAGATTAATCCTTGTGTGAAGTCCAAGGCATTGTAATCTTTCTGGGGAGTTTACTTTCAGTCAATGTGATTTTTCAACAGGTCTGATGAGGACGTGGAAGATTTGATTCTAAACTTGCTGAAATAAAACTAAATGTTTGCAGTGATGCCTGAGCTCTGTTGTTGCAATGTAAATTATTGGTATGATTAAGCTGTTTCAAAATTGTGGTTTAGTTTTTTTCAATAATTCAAACTCCATAGGTAATGTAAGTGAAGCAATCACATTTGTTCCCTAGCATGCTGCCCTCAGGGTATATTGTACTCATTCCACTGCAAAACTCTTCCTTGAGCCCTTTAGAGTTTTTCTGTAGTCAGTGTGCAACCATAAGAGCTTTCTTGGTGAAATTAAATAAATCCACAAGGTATCAAACTAAGGCCAGTGTCTTCACCAGGGTCTTCCCTCCATATGTTGTTCTGTGTGAGAATCTCTATAAACTGCAGTTCTGGTCACTTACATTCTAAGATTCATTTATATTTGTGGTTCCAGAGAGGATCTATGAGTTCTGGATTTAAGACCTCACTGCCCTTCTTTTCTTCATATACCCAAACATGAGGAGCCCCTGATGATGAAGGGGCATCACAACCCAGCCAGTGGTGAGGTTTGTGAGCCAGCACCTCAGTCCTTCCCACTTAGTAAATTATTACATTGGCTAAGGTGCATTTGTGCAAATACATTTGGATCTTTGCAGTCAGAGCAAGCAGAAAGGCAGGTAGCTTAGGAGAAAGTAAAACCTTTCTTGGTCACAGCAAAACCCCTTATCAGTGTGTTTCACCTCAAACAAGCACTGGGATGTCATTTCATCTGCTGTGACATTTGAAGCTCTATGAAGGTCTAATCAATGCACCCACAAAAATTCCAATGTTCAGGTTGTAAAGAATAAATTGGAATGGTTCAAATAATCCTCTGTCCTTCAGCTCAGTATTTTGTAAAGTGTTTGTGGTAACACAGACTTGTGAGTTCTATTTAAAATTCATATTAGTGTGCATTTCAAGGTGACGGCACTTTTTATTCTGAAAACTTCTTCTACATTACTTCATTCAGCTCTATAAACACTTACGGAAAGTACACTCTAAAAATAAATTCCTTTTGCACTTCTCTCATTTAAATTGCTTTCAGGAAAATGCTGATATCAGGAAAGAGGCACCCACATCCATATGTTTACATTTGTAGCAATTGTCAGTCACTTTTCTAATGTTAACTAGGAAATTATGTTATCTGAAAAACCTGTAATTACTAACAGAGCAGCAGTGTGTCTTCATATTCACTGCTGTTATTAAAGTTTGTGGCACCTGCAAATATGGCCCTTGGGGCTGAGGCACACGCTTCAGGCAGGCAGCACAAACAGAGGGAGATGTGCTTTTCTCTCCAGGCAGCCTCAGGTCAGAGTGACACCACTGGGAGAAGAGGCACTACAGGATGAAAGGTGTGTTCCTGCTGCAGAACCACACAGTGCCTGCCTGCAGATCTCCCCTGCTCAGGAATGTTTGTCTTAACAGGGCTAGTTAGAGGAGAAGACACTTTGCTCTGGACACTTCTCAGGGGACATTTTTTTCCCAGTAATTCATGTTGACAATTGTGTCTAGATGAGGTAAATTCACTCCAAATGGTCACTGGTGGAAGATGGGGAGTGCCAGCTGACACAACTCCTGAGGGGCTGCAGGAAGAGGTGGGAGAATGGTGCTCTGCCAAGGTCTTGGTGGATGTGGGGAAGAATATGTGACTTCAACAGTTTTGGCATTGGGAATTGTTTAATGCTAGAACAAACCAAAATCTTAATCTGTTTGGGAAACGCATTCTTGACAATCAACTTTTTCTAGAAAAATGGTCTCACTCTTAGGAAAAAAAAAAAAAAAAAACAAAAAAACAGAGAGCCTTTTACAAAACTGAGGTGCTTTCTATTAAAAAAAAAAATACATCTTCCAACATCTTTGTTCTTCTCAAGATAACTAGTTGAGTGTTTAATTGAAAGTTAACAGATGTGCAGGTATGAATAAATCAGGGGTATATAGATCCTATGAGTCCCCTCCTTATGTAGTAGGTCCCACCTGGTCACACCACCAAGACAGGCACAGGGTCTCTGGGGCTGTGAGTAGCTGCTGCCATGGCAGGTTGCTGAGGTCTCTTTTTAGGGTCCACTGTGGTGTATACAACAGACAAGAACCATTTTGTGCACTTGAGAACTATGAGTTTTTGTTCCACAATTAAAATGTTTGTTGAAAATCCACAAGATGTTCAAGTTTGAAATGTAATTATACTGTTGGGGGGGGAAAAAATAGTTCTGATCACTGCTAACTCTGGAAACAGTATGTAAAAGACATTTTGTATTGACTAGATGGTGTCTATTTTGTCTCAGTGAGAGATGGCTTTTTACAGTGCTGCAGAGTAGCTTGTTCTTGCTGTACAGCTCATGAGTACATCAGAAATACAAGGTAGTCACCTAATTACAGAGCAGGTACAGTGTTATTAGTGATGCGTGGCTCAAAATGGAGCCATAATTATGTATGAAGATCACTCCAAGAAATAATTGCATCACTTATAGCTAACAACTTACATCTCCCAGCATGCTGCTGAGTGATAACAGCCATTCTTCCCCACACATTCCTGGGTCGTAAAATGTGCTAAATCTCTGCCAGGACAGGGATTGAGGAAAAGAGTGGGTTTGTATCAAGGACTCGGATATATCTCCTCAGAAAAATACATTTTGTTTAAACCTGGGTGGGACTGCTTACCCAATTTTTATTGCTCAAAAAATGTCCTCTCAAACACAAAATTTCACCCAAAGATTCTTGATATTCTTTGGATTTTTTTCTCCAGTTGTAAAATATCTAAGACATGAAACAAGTTATTAGCTGCTGCAAATATAAAATATACCATATGTTCTTAACAAGGATTTTGAAAATTCTAAGGAAAATCTTAAAAATTGTGTGTTTGTATTCATCTATTCTTATGGTTTGCTGTAATTTCTTGGCATAACTTTTTAAAATAAACTAAAAAGGTAATATTTTAATTTAAAATTCCTGTAAAATAATAATATACAAAAGAGATCCACACTTAATTTATCATATTTTGAAAAATTTGTTCAAGTTTCAACTCTATGAAATGTATTGAGGTCTTCCATAAGAACTCTTTAGGTATTAACATAACCATACTTTTAGAACAACTGGGGGATAACTTCCAAAGTAAGAACTTACAGTTTGGGGGGATTTAAATTTAAAACTAAAATAGGTAAAAATACATTTATCTGGTGTGCAGTTTATTTAAACTTTAAGAGATAAGAATTATTGTGATTAAAGAGGAAAATATTGTATATACATAGTCTGGAGCCTTCACTTATTGCCTCTGGACCTGCCACAAGGATGTTTTGTCTTCCAGATTTCCTTTTGCTTGACTATTCCCTTAATATTCAATTCACATATCTGTCTATGAATTGCATGTAAAGTCCACTTTCAGAAAATGGGAAACTTCAGGTATTTTTTAGAATATGTACATGTACAAAAGCATAAAAATCTCTCTACAGCACAGATAGACATTCAAAATTAGTCCCATAACCTCACTTCTCAGTTTATTCTGGAAGCTAGTTGTGTCTTTAAACAGCAGCCTGGGGCATGAAAACAAACAAATAGAACCTGATGACCTTCCAGATGCCTTCTCAAAGTGTCCTAGCAGTGGGGAGAAGCTCCCTACACAGCTGACAAAATAGATGATCCGACAGGAGAGCCACATGCTGGGATCTTACATCTGGGATCTTACATCTCTGGGCCCTGAGACCCCACATGCTGCAGCCCAAAGTCTGTTCTGTGGGTAATGAGGGTTATGGGAGAGCACTCTGTGTTCTCACTGACTGGACTCAGCAGCTTGGAAAAGATATTTCAATAAGATCTTCCTGGAAATCAGCCTAAGGCAGGGAAAACATGCCTGTAGCTTCTTACCAGATGCATTAATGGAAAAAAGATGGGGGAAATATTAGAATTTAATTTTAACATGATTTAATAGCAATACACAGAAAAAATAGTAATTCTAAGCTACAGAGTTTCTTCGAATATGGTACAGACAGAAATTAGTAACAGCTTTTGGGAGATTTGTGTGTCCCTGAAAATATGTAATGCCAAGGAGTGAAAAAAATCAAAAGGGAGAATGTCTGCAAGAGGGAAGGGAAGCAGAGGCTCCTCAATTCACAGTACTCTACAGAAGTGAGTTTTTGTTGCACATCAGAGCCCTTATATATCAGTGGCATAAGGAAAAAAAAAAAGAGGTGATTGAGTGGAGCAGGGAGGAATTGTGATATGAGAAGGACAGGAACTGCACTATGAAATAGCAGTCAAATGTATAAATCTGTGTGACTGTAAAGGACACTTCTCAGCATGATGTCGTGGCCATGTGTTTCTTGGCATTTTCACAAGTGGGAACGTGCTGCTTCCTGAACTGGGAATTGATCTGTTCCCCATTGTTAATGTTAGCATGCTTGGGATTTTACAGCTAACTTGGTGGCTTTCCAATTCATAAAAATGCTTTGATTACTGTATTATTTAATCCAGATTCTGTCACCTTTAGTCATCTTGAATCTATGATTCTATGGTCCTACATGGTATCAATTTAATAAATAGACTCATTATTCTCCTTCTGCCAATTTGGTCTTCATCTCCTTTGTTCTGGCTTTTCTTCCCTTATCACCCAAACCAGCTGCTTTGCCTCCTACACCCTGCCTGGCTGCCCATTTCTTAAGTTGAAATGGTGAAACAAGCTCCTGCTTTCAATATCAGAGCCAGGCTTTACAAAATTTGTAAATGAGAGCATTTGTTAACATCTATCTCACACGGTAAGTCAAGTTTTGCCCAAAATGTCTGGATGGGGGATGCTCTGAGAGCTGCAATGCTACCACAGCAGGACTGGGAACACTCTGCTCAGGTGCTCTATGGGCAGGAGGCAGGGCAGCACCCTGCCAAAAGGGGTTGGATTCTTGTTTAGAGGCAAAGTCATTATGCATGGAAAAATGCACTTTTCAAAAGCATTTAGGATGGTCATATCTGGAAGATATTCACATAGGGATAATTACTTCTTTGTTTCTCCCTACACACACTTTTTCCTGGATCTGACAAATTTCAGTTTCCTTCTCCAGACCAGGGAATGGAAAAGCAAACCCAAGAAAATATGAGGACATTTTAGCATGTTCAAAACAATGCATATTCCCTACTCTTGGAATTTACTCGGATTTTTTTTAACAGTTTACATGTTTTCCCAATGAAATGCTCTCATGCTGTTTGTTTCTAATTTCCCATCTAGTAAATTTAGTTTCAACTAAAAATAAAAGAGGAATCTTGGCCATAGTTAAGATTTTACTAGTTCTTTGAAAAAAGGGTAAGGAGAGAGAGTCTAAATTTCTGTCTGCAATGAGGAAAGACAGGCAGAAGGTAACTCTGCCATAGGCTGTAGGTCAGCCAGCACAGCCACAATTCCCTGCATGGCTCTGAGAAAAGCTGGGCTGCCTCACGTGTTTAGGCAAAGGACGAGGCTCTCCACCTGCTATGGATTTTTATCCAACTAGCTTGGGTGTTACCAAGAAAAACCCAAAAACTTTTAATATCAATAAATAAGAAAGGAACAAAGTATTAATATTTAGTGTAAGGAATAGAAAATTGGTAGCAATTTTGAGGGGGGAAATGTCAACTTAGAGAAGCAGGAACATTTTAGCTGTAGATATTTATTTTCTCTGTGTAAATGCCCTTTTTCAAACAATTGTTTTAAAAGACTGCTATTCTTGTTTTTAAGTATGTATGATTCTTGCCAATGTCTTTTAGCTGCCCTAAAATTTTCAATCTGTATACAGCTACTAGAAACCAATGATGTCAAAACCTGTTCAGACACACAAGTTTGTACTTATTATTACAGCAAGAGTAATATGTATATACAGAGAAATAGAAGTAGTAAAGACCTGAATTATAAAAAATATGTATTTTCAATGGAGGTAACACTTTCCTGGGTGGATGATCATAAGGAAAAAAGTGTACAAAAAATTACACAGAAGAGGCCAGATTTATGAGGATAATATATATATACAGAGGTTAACTTCAAATATAATTGTCCTGGAGACCATGGGATATCTAAATAACACAATGATCACTAGTTTGGAAAAAGCTCAAGGATTCATGAGTATTTTAGATCAGACCATCACCAACAAGCTGAGAGAACACTGCTCTGTTCAGGTCTATGTGTGCCTTGAGTCACCCCTGCTGTCCCTGCCCATCACATGCATAGACTGGATGTCCAGGAGGCTCCAAAAATTCACAGTTTCTGTACCTGTCCCCTCAAACATGTTACAGTCAGAAAATTCTTCCTAATTTTAGCAGTGAATTGACCCTGAAAGGGCCACAGCCACAAAACCACAGTGTAGCATGGGAAGAGAGGCATAGACATCAAGGATGTCACCATTGCCCAGACAGCTGCAACAACAGGAAAATTGTTAGGTGAAGAGAAGCAGAACAACCTCAGGGACTAGGCCCTTTCCATGCTGCCTTCCATACTCCATATAGGAAGGCGAAACCCCAAAAACCTGGCAGGCAGTCTGACCCAAGTGGAAACTCCTGTTACTGAAAGGTTAACTGGTTTGGAAAGCATCACTGAGCAAGTGCAATGAAGTATAAAGTTTTCCAGAACCAATACAAAAACCATTGTCAAGCAGTGTTTTGTCTGTCTTATGACTACTCTGTTCTCTTGTTTATTTCTTCTGTTTCTCTCAGATGTGGTCATCTATATTATTTCTGTAGGAAATAGTGTCTTCTTGTGCCTTGTTTACATTGCTGAAGCACACAGCTGAACTATTGACCCAATGTTTCCCCTACTATATGCTTTTATCTGTAATGCTGAATTGAATGAGTACATTTAAGGAATTCTACCTTGAACAGATATCAGAACAATGTGCTTTACTGAGGTACCTCAAGTCCACTGATTTATTTTAAAATTCAGTTTCATATGTGCTAACTCTGTCAATGACTTCAGGAATTTTGCCAGTTTTAATCCCAACCTAGGGTCCATTCCTATGAGAAGCTAAAACCCAGCATTTGAAAGTATTACAAAAATTTGGTGGGGTGCTTTTTAGTTCAAGGGATACTGTAGGAATGTGATCACAATGAGGACATTGAAATACAAGGATTATTAAACAGCATTGAGGAAAACAACCATGGAAAAATGCAATAAAAGGTAACTGTACTAAACACATATAAGATCCAGCAGAAATTAGCATATCAAACACATAGAGAACTTCCAGAAAATGGGAAGCACAACAGCCTCTAATTATAGGTCATGAATACAGATGACCAAATAACAAACATTTCACAAGCATAAATACAAATTTCAACATCTGTCTCCATTTTGAGAGACTTTAAAGTAAATTAGTCTATAAAGTAAATGTTATAATTTGTGATTTTATTTTTAATGAGAAAGTGGAGGAAGAGAACTTCACCTGTAGGGTTGTTCAGGTCAGATCAGCTAAATATGAGATTAAACATTAAATTTAATCAGGCAAAAGACAAGTCTAAATATCTCTCTCCCTTTTTATCTGAGATCTGAGTCCCAACAGAGCAGGGAGAGGATGACCTTTCTACCTGGGAGACCCAAAGATAGAAAATCTTGATGACCTTCTTGCTTGAAAATCTAATCAAAACAGACACAGTCCTGCCAACAACTTAGCTGTATTGTATTGATACTTTCCAGTGGTCACAGAGTCACAAACTCACAGAATGGCTGAGGTGGGAAGTGACCTCTGCTCAAGTAGGGCCAGGTAGAGCCAGTTGCCCAGGACCATGTCCAGGTGGCATTTGACTGTCTCCAAAGATGGAGATTCCTCAACCTCCCTGGGAAACCTATGCCAGTGTTGGCCATGTCACAATTAAAATAATTTTCATGGTATTCAGAGAGAATCTCCTGTGTTTAGTTTGTGTATATTGCCTCTTGTATTGGTTTCACTGGGCACCACTTAAAAGGTTGTGGATCAATATTCCTTGAACACCTGACTTCCTTCAGGTGTTTATGTGCATTTATAAAGTTCCCTGAGCCATCTTCTCCTCAGGCTGAACAGTCCCAGGTCTCTCAGACTTTCCTCATAGGAAAGGTGCTCCAGTCACTGTAACAACTTTGTGGCCCTTTGTTGGATTCTCTCTGGACTGTCCGTGTCTCTTTTGCTGTGGGGAGCCCAGACCTGGACACAGCATTTCAGGGGTGGCCTCACCAGGGCTGAGTAGAGGGGAGGATATTTTGTTGAATGAAACTCAGGATAAAATTTGCCCCCTTTGCAGCAAGAGCACATTGTTGGCTCATGGTCAACACCATGTTCATTAGCACTCACACATCTGCAGCTGAATCTTTAAGCACCTCTATCATCTCCAGGACGTCTTCTCTCCTTACCAAGACACTGTGAAGCAGGGTGTTGGTTAGCATTCATGCCAAAACCTCTTTCTGCTGCTCTGGGCAGTTAAAGAGATAAAAAGTGATTATTTATACCTTCATTTCAAGACCAACCTATTCATGCTGCCTGAGTGGTGCAAAGGGAACTTGGTGCAACTGTAAGTGAAGTCCATTGCTTTAATGGCATGCTGATAATGAACCCCTGCGTGGAGGTCGTTACAGTAATTTTAAGAGCCAGTGTGGTTTAAAAGTTTTTCTTGCTAAACTATCTTCCTTTTAATCTCCTCCTGCAAGAACAGCAGTGGTACTCAGCCAAACAGCTGTGCCCTGTCAGAGCTCTGACCTTAAATGCACTCAGGTATCAGGGGATTGTTTCCTTACTTTTACCCCGTTTTAACCCATGCTGTTCAAAGTTACCTGTGAAGCATATTCCATACTGACACAGCAGTCCTGTGGGATTACTGAGCAGTTTGCTTCACCTTCCCTGCAGGGATCACTGAAGTCACAACAATCCTTTCTAATACTATTAATGAGAAAAAAAAGCACCTTTGATGAGATTTCTTTTTTCCCAAAACACGGACTCTAGTGATTATTACCTGTTTGCACAGCAGATGGAAAAAAAAAATCCACAAGGAATAGTTGCTTTTCTTCCTACGAGGATATGAAACATTATTACTGGTTGAAATTATTCCAGGACTCATTGGATAATCTATTTTCTTCTTCTAGCAAAGCTGGGAAGGAACAGAGTAGAGAAAGGCTAGGAAGAATAATTTGCTCTGAAAATGTAGTTTCTTTTTTTTTGATACAGAAATGTTTTTTCCCAAGTCACAATAGGACACCGATGGAAACTAGGTCCCTAAATGCCTTTGTAAATCAAAGTGAAACTGTAAGTGAAAGTTAATGGGTTCCATGCTTAAATATGCATGTCTCTGAAAATTTCCCTCACCAGCCATTCTAATATAAATGTGTGAAGGGAAAATTGAGGATGTGGCATATTTAGAGTTCAGTAAAACATTTGGCAGTGCATTTCATGAAATCTTCCTGCTAAATTAATTCAGATTGGCTTGGATAGCAGCATTCTCCTGTGGGCTGGAAACTGCCTGGCAAATTGTAAACATGTGGCAGTGATAAAGAATCTTTCTTCTACAGTGTTGAAGATAAGAGTCTGGTGGCATGTACTGTAGGAACTGCAACTAACCACATCTCATTATATTATGAGTATAAACATCTTCAATATTAACTTGAAAGAGAGACCCATATCTGGAAAAACTGGAGTATATATGGCTCTTCAGAGGTTGATTAATATCTTTGAAGTCTAGAAATCAGAAGTCCCAAAAAGATTATAAATACAGTGCTAAGAGATTAGAAATGAGATTAATTTGGACAGGAAAAAAAAAAGTAAACAAAGCAAAACAAAACAAAAACCCACCCAAGGAACCTAAAAACAATTTTAAAAATGCAGTGAGGGAAAAAGACTAGAAAGATGTAAAGATTTATAGACAAAAATCGAGAATTGCAATATGACACAAGAAAAAAAAAATCCAGTGACCTCAGAATGTATATACAAAATCATTATGTAATGGACTACTTTTTTTTTCTGATATTAGCTACTAAATGTGCTGCTTAGAATTATTCCACTACTACTTCTTGAAAACATCTTCTTTCTCCTATGGAACATGAAAAATCAAATGGCTTTTCTGTTGTGTGGTGATGGAACAGCAGTTTGGACACTGGAGCTCTGAGCCAGCTCTTGCCATTTCAGATACAGAGAGTAACAGAGACCTTTCCTCTGTAGCTCCTGGTGCCTATATCCTTCCTAAGGGCTGCAGGGATCATATCACCCCAAACACATCCAGGGAAATTCAGAGAAGTAAAACAAACAAACTGAACTATGCTTGACTGATGAAACAGCCAAACCTGCTTTCTAAAAAATAAGAAGTACTAGACATTTTCCTCCTTGAAAATATTTAGAGCCATTTTATTCCATTACAGGCTCACTGAAATACACTGAAAAAACCTAAGAGTAAAAAATAAACTTTTAAAATTACTTTTATATTTAAAAAATAAATATATTTGGAAGTTTCCTTGGAATTCAAAATATTTATTTTGCAAACAAAAAACCACTCCCTGGACTAAGGAGCATGTTAATTAAGAGGCATTCTGCCATTATTTCACTGTAGTTTTATTCTGACACAGCCTTATGATACATCAGTTTTTCATAAGAGACTCCCAAATGTTAAATCTTCAGCTTGTCGTAGATCTGGTTTCCTTTTCAATAAAAGGGGAGTTACTTACAAAATATTGCATAAATAGATGGTTTCTATTGAAAACTGTGTAGCATGACATAAGAAAATACATTCTATATATTTGCACTCTTATTAATCTTATTTCACCATGTACAAAAACTTGTTACATCTGCATCTTGGCAGTTCTATATTAACTACAAAGGTTGTAGCCATTTCCAATCAAAAAATTGTGATGAAGCTGGCAGAGTGCAATGTAAACTTTTACTGACAGGTGTTGGGGGTGCTTCTGCTCCCCATTTAAAAGACAGAAGAAACATAGGTGCCATCTGACGGGATCACTTCTGCAAATGCTCCCTTTCTATCGTGGTGAAAGCATGGACCAAGTGGGTTCAAAACCATGTTAACAAGAAATGCTATAACCCATGAGGTGTCCTGATCTTTTATGGCCTCATTTGTTAACTTCTGACTGTTTGCTGCCCCATGCTCCACCCAAATCTCAACCATCAGGTGCCAGAGCACAGCATTTACCAGTTGGTATGTGGATATTCACGTACAGTTTTACAACAAATGAACCTCCAATGCATTCAGATTGGAGCTTGGCCAAATGGTTGTGAAGCAGTTTTGGAGCTGAAATTTAATCTGAAAAAAAAAAGCAAGAAAAAGAGTTCCTAGGTTGGTCTACTAATTAATGCAACTCACATTTATATAGCAACACCACTAATGCTACTTTGTTTTTCCTGATATGTGGACAACAAACACACACATTGGCCAAATTGCCAATTTGCTTTTAGCCTGGACTGGCAAGGCATAGAGGGTTTTTTGTTAATCATCATCCATTAATGCTTAGCCAGCTGAAAAGAACTCTGAACAGGATACCCCTTGCTTTGCAGCACTAATGCTATAAATTGAGTGTAATTAAAGGCAATCAATGGTGAAGGAACTATATGCTGGGATGCTGCAGTTTATTCACAGTGTGCCTCAATATATGCATTCTCAGGGGAAAAAAATCTTTAAATCCTAATTTTTGTTTTTTATTTTTCTGTAGTTGTGCCATCCAAGGACATTGGAAAGTGTTGGGAAAAAAAAAAAAAAAAAAAAAAAAAAAAAAAGGATAAATCAAACCGCAGAAAGATAAAAATAATGCAGATAACCAAATAAACCAGCAAAACCCTCAAAATTGACTACTTGGACATTATTTTTCTCAGTTAACATAGATTCTTCTTCCACATTTAACATTTTGGGATTAAACGTTTTTGTTTCCATGCAGTTGCTTTTGTTGTTTAAAACAAAGGTACACGCTATCTGTTTAACCAGAAATGATGGTTTGCTCTTCTCCGAGAGCTGCTTGGTAAAGTAAGGTGCATGCTTAGTCACTCCAGTTTAATCTTCCTGAGTGCCTTTGGGAACCAGGAAACTGAGGCTTCAGCAGAGCTGCTGGGCTGAGCTGTGCCAGGAGGCTGCACAGCCAGCTGAGCCGGGAAGGGGACAGGGAATGGCCACAGGCTGATCACCTGGATCTGGGAGAGGGAAACATCGCCCTCGGGTCTGCACAGCGCTCTGCTCCCACCTGGGATCCTCAGGAATTTAATCAGAGCCAAACAAACAAAACTGGGCTTACCCCAAATTCAAGAAGGGATGGGAATGAATTCTGAGATTCCTGATGCCTCCATCCTCCCTCCCCTAAGAGTATCTTAAAAATGCTGGTCTTATAAAACAGGGCACACTGTTTTTTTGAGCTGCAGCTCTTACTTGTGTCACAGGATTGCTCCTTACACCCTGCAGAAACATTCTGCTTGTCACTAAAATATAATTTAGGGAGTCTGAATGTAGAAATGACCAGATTTCAATCATTACTTTAATAAAAGTTTTGTTTGTTGTTTGGGATTTTTCTCCTACAGTATAATAAGGTTGTCAGTTTTTATCTGCCAGTTAGTTATTATAGAAGTCAATTTACATAAAAGGCAATTTTAAATTGAGAAATACCATCAAATTACTATGTTTCTTGGAGAATATCATGGAAAATTTGGTTTGGTCTGCAATATTTAATACTTTGATCAGAGAGTTGGAAGATAACATTAGATCACTGACAAAAGCTTCATCTCAAAAAGAAAATTGAGACAAGTAACATTGAAGAGGAGTGGTCTATGGCCTACAGTGCTGCAGGTCAGTCAGCTAAATAAAAAGAATTGTGGAGGGTTTGCTTTAAAACAGCCAATGTAAAATCATATCTGTAGAACCATTTAATTTACCTCAGGTTGTAAAGAAGGACCCCTCTGAATTCAGGAAGAAATGGCTGCAACATGAATCTCCAGGTAACTTTGAAATCAACTGTGTCAGGTGCCACAGATGCAAACAAATGTTGTTTAATATAAACCTTCAGTTTACAGCAGATTATTTTGCTCCCTAATCAGTGTGGTGGGTATTGTCTGTGAGTGCATCTGGAAGGCTGTGCTTGATTGTGATTTCCCCTGTTAAAGGCATGCTGAACTGGAGAGGGCTCAGACTAAGCACTGGAAATTGGTGGACTTAATCTGTCCACTTAGAGTAACAGAATTTAGATTAGTGACTCTTTAATCTAGTGGAGAAATGTATAAAGCATCCCCTAGATGAAGTTAATTCTGAACACATGCAGCTAAAATTTGAACCGTATCTTTGTTAGCGGTGAGAGAAATTAGCCAGGAGAAATGTGGTAGGTCCTCTGCAACAAATTCCCTGCATAATTCCCTTTTATTGTCATCAAGTTTGAATTTTTACTCATGCTATAGTACAAACAAGGTAATTGCATACCCATTTCTGCAAGAATGTCAAAAGAAATTATCACAACTCTTCCCTTTATTTGGTTTGATGATCTATAAATCCTCTTAACATACCTTGATTATTGATTTTTAACATTATCTAATTAAAAACAGAAATACACAACTTTCAAGGCTATGCATAAACACATTTAAAGTCAGCAGACACCTTGCTTTTGAATACAATTATACAGTATAATTGGAAAGGAATAGCATATATATAATTTCAAAGAACATAGAGAAATTTTACAAATGAACATAATGGCTGGTCTTGGGACCTTTTTACTTGATATATTCCTTCATAAACATTGAGAAATGCTGGATTGAATGAGCATATTTGAGGAATTCTACCTTAAAAAGAGATCAGAACGATGTGCTTTACTGAGACATCTTAAGTCCACTGACTTCTCATGAAATTCAATTTCATATATAATAACTCTGTCAATGACTTTGGGGGTTCTGTTGCTTTTAAGCCCAACCTTGTGTCTATTACTGTGAGAATCTCAAGCCCAGCACTTGAAAGTTTCTCAAAAAAAATTTGTGGAATTCTTTTTAGCTTGAGAAATACGGTAATGAATGTGATAAAAATGAGGACACAGTTTCAGAAAAAAAAATATATAATGCTGAAATACAAGGGTTATTAAATAGTGTTGAGAAAAAATTCCATGGAAATGTGCAGTGAAACGTTGTTCTGCTAAACAAATATAAAATCTAGCAGCAATTAGCATATCAAACAGATAAAGATCAGATACATTAAAACAAAGCAGAATTTTTACTAGGGCAGATTTAGGAATTAAATGCAAAATTTTCCTATCTTAAACTTGCAACTTAATTAGCTCAACTAGTAAGGGAGGTTTTCCAAATCCTGGAACTTTTTTTGTGGATATTAAAGGCACATTTCAGATTATTTTTACCTTTTTCTCAAACTGCTGTGTCAAAAATACCAGAAGCTGAGTGTGTATTGGAGTGGCAGGGAGAGTTCACTGCAGCTCTACACACCAGCTCTGTGTATGACAACACAGATGAGAACAGCATATTTTTACTTGCTTAACTCATTGCATGAAGCTGGATGATGGGTACAAAGCTCTGCTTAGCTGTTTCCAAGACTACTGCTATCTTAATGAAAACAATTATCCATGAAAGAGACAAAAATTCTAAATTACCTTAAGAAGCACAAAAATGAACTGAATTACCAAAAAAAAAAAAAAAATAAAAAAAAAAAAAAATCAGAATTCAGAATAAAGTATTAATTTATAGCATATCTCCAAAGAAATTGCAGAGGTTACAAAACTCGAGAGAACTCATCAGGAGAAGGAGGAAAAAATGTTGATTTGAGAGTAATTGATCTGCACTGGGCTCACAGGGTAAGAGTTGGGGTACTTCTGATGAGCTGAGAGCAGTGAGGTACAGCAGAGAGCTTCAGCCGGTAATCTCCCAGAGCCCTCGTGTGAGGAGGAGCTTGTGGCATTCCTTCTCCCCCTGTCTGTCAAAGACCTGCATTCCCATCTCCTCCGTGGGACCAAGGCTGGAGGAAGCAGCATGCAAAACCCCTCTGTGCAAACAAGCAGGAGTCCAGCCCAAGGGTCACTCAGCCTCTGCCACCACGGACACAGATCAGGGCAAGGTTTGGGGAAAGAGACATTGTTTGGGGAAAGAGAACCCTTCCTGCAGTCTGCCCCACAAGTGGGCAAAGGTGCTTGTAGGAGCAGTGGATTTGGAGAGCCATTGTTTGCACTTGTGCTTTGGTTCCCCATTCCTGTGAATTTGTGAAGGTTGTACTGACTTTGATAGCATTTGTTTGTGGAGGGGTTCTCAGCAGGACAGGGGAATAACTTGTCCTGTGTTCTCCAGGTAAAGCCCATCCCAAGTAAGGATAAGAGTGAGGCACAAGGAAAGGTATAAATATTTCACTTCTATGCTTCTGGAGGGGGACCAGGCCTCTCTTGTATATTTGGAGGGGATGATGGGGGCTACACGTTATTATTGTTCCTAAGCAACTCACTTGCTGTGGGAACCCCTGCTATGCCAGTGCACAGAGTTTGCATTATACAGTGTCAATTTTGTCCTGGCAGTTTCTTGATTTTCTTTCTTTACCCTACTGAAAGAAGGGCTTTTTGGTGTTTGTTGTTTTTTGTTGTTTTTTTTTTAATACACTCAGTGAAACACACAGTGAAAGGTGCATGATAATAGAGGCTCCAAGATAGCCATGCACTCATAATAACCTGTGTTCACATTTAAAAGCCTTAGCCCCTGAGTGTTTCTATGAAAGCAGCATAGTGCAAGCCTATTTATTACCTGCCAATTCCATTTCTTAGAGTGGAGCTGCCTCTGAGCCAGAGTATTTTCTGCCCAAACATGTTCCTGTGGATGGATGTGGGGGTGGGTGGATGGGTGGGTAGGCAGAGTAAAAGGATGGGTGTGATGGAAGGACAGTGCCTAGATATTGCTGTAGAAAGCATCTTGGCTATTTATTCCTCAAGGCAGATGGTGCCTGTTGATTACCTTCACCAACAGAAGCTGTACCTGCTAGTGAGGGTGTGAAGAAACATCTCAGCAGTGAGGGGCTGAGGAAAGGCAAACTAAGCTATGTGAGCAAGGTCCTGGTGCAGAAAGATTCATCTATGAAGGTTAAAGAGCTGGGGCATGGTGAACAACACAGAGCTGTTACCCTGAATTATGGGCACTGGTCTGCTGCATGCCCAGAGGAAGAGAAGTTATGCCTATCCTGTAGGAGAGGATTTTCAGAGCCCAGAGGCATAGTGCCATAATATCAGAGAATACTGTCCTGCTGCAGCAGCTCTGGCCATGTGTGAGTTCAAACCAAGGTGACTTGTCCAGCCCAGCTTTTTCTGCCCTTTTGATCCAGCATCTGCTCAAACTGCTCCTGAACAAACAGCTTAGGACAGAGCTCTCGTCTGTGTGCTCGTGCTCCTTCCTCTGCAACCATCCAAAGGGCTTTGTGCATCTGTCCCTGAGCAGCTCCGCACAGACCTCTGGCACCCCTTCCACTGCACAAGGTGGGGTTAATTTTTTCTTGATGTGCTTGCTTAGAGTGCTCTCTATAATAAATAACTATAATCAAAATGGCCTCATCCTAGAAGTTTCATACTGTTTTACAGTCTTATGTTTGATTGCTTTCATTTCCACTGCATTGGTTTCCCAGTGGCTTTAAGAGACTTATCTTGGATTTGCACTGACTCAGGGAAAACAGAATCAAACCATCTTTGTGAGATGTGGGGGAGATTTTGAACAAGTAAGGCAGGAAAATGAGAATTTCAATAGTACAGCAAAAGAACACATGCTATTTTTTTCATGTGTTGGCTCCTGGAACTTTACCGCAACACTAAATAAAGTTTCTGAAAAATGCTATTTAATGTTTGCTGGTCCCTGGAAGTGCTAAACATTGTCACATTTGTTGAAAATGCCAGCAAAAGGCTCCTGGGAACTTCATCCCCATGCCTGCCTCTTTGATAAGTTTTATAACAATCTGGAGTAGTACAGCATTTCTAGTAACAACTACTGTGTATGTGAGGCACTGAAAAATAGCAAAAAAAAATGCACTTTCATATTTATTCCTGTCAGGTTAAAAATATATCTATGTACCAACTCCTTAAAAAGAGACAAAACAGATAAAAATGGAAGGAGACTATATGTACTCTTATGTTCAATAAGATTCCACTCACCATTTTATTTTTTCTGGAGACTGCAGAAGAATTGTACCTTCACAAAATACAAAGTCCTGGTTATAGCCCAAGTCCTGAATATTTAATTAAATAAGGAGTAACTCTACTGCAGAACCAGTCTGGGGAAAGAGCAAACATACTTTGGATATTTTTAAGAACTTGTCCCTGAGTTGTGAAAGGCAGAAATTCAAGTACCTGTGCCACTTTCTGGAGGCAACAGTATTCCTCCATTAATATTTCAGACTTGCATTATGGTTGTAAAGCTTCTGGGTGTAAAAGCTATTTAGTGTTTGTTTGCCTCCCAACACAAACTTCACTGAAATCAATATATATTGCTGCTCAGTAGAATAGCATATTTTTGCCTTCACACTTTTGCATTGCACTCTAGGAAAAAAAACCAAACAAATAAACAAACCAGCCAGCTTGATTCCAAAGCCAAATTTTGCAATCCAGAATTCTGGTTCTACCTGCTGCCTCATGTTGTGGAAGAGGAAAAAGGCAAAATGAGCTGGTGGGAGAAAGAGGAAGCATTGACACATATCCATACATAACTATTTTTAGAATTGTATGTCAGCTGGAACTAGCTGAGTTTCTGTGAATGTTTTTGTTTTCCTGTCATCTTCCAGTATTTGTGCACTTCCATTTCCATTAAGAATATCAAGAATAAAATCATAGAATCAATTAGGTTGGAAATTACCCTAAAGATCATCGAGTACAGCTGTTAACCCAGGACTGCCAAGTCCCCACTAAACCACGTCCCTCAGTGTCACACCTAATTTAAAAGATGTTTAGAGGCCTTTTAAGTACCTCTAGGGATGCTGGGTCAACCCTTTCCTGGACAGCCCATTTCAATGCTTGGCAACCTTTTTGGTGAAGAAATTATTCCTACTGTCCAATCTAAAGCCCACCTGATATGACTTGAGGCTATTTCCTCTCATCCTGTCACTTGTTACCTGAAAGAAGTGATTGACCTCACCTGTCTACAACTTCTTTTCAGGTAGTTGCAGAGAGTGATAAGGTTCTCCATGGGTCTCATTTTCCTGGGTTAAACAACCCCAACTCCCTCAGCCACTCATAAGATTTGTACTCCAGACCCTTCCCCAGCTTTGTTGCCCTCCATCAAAATAAAATATTGTCTTTTTGAATAATTTTGAGACCAAGACTGTAGGAATATGTCTAGTTTGCATAAACAGAAATATGAATCAAAACATTTTTGCAAGTGTAGACTTTTGATACAACTGTGAGATTATCTGTTGAACTTTAAGATTCCTCATTATAGTACTTAGGCAATTTTGAAGGAATTTCAGTCTGCAGAGCTGTGGCATGGTTGAGCTTCATATTTCTGGTCCAAATTTTTCCCCTGAAAAGTAGAGGCCTAGTGCAGGAATGTGTGGGCTTTACACATGTGGAGTTTTTCTTTGTTCCATTTTAGGAAGATCTTTAGGATAAAGTTATTCCACAGGTGGTAAATGTGCCTACTGGAATTCTGCCACAGGAACAGTCTTTCAGAATCGTATTAGACTGATGAGTCAGGCTTCACATCTTTTCTTTAGAGACTAACAGGATGTCACTTGTCACAATACTACTATCTGCTCACTTATTTGTCTTATTGTTCCAGAAAGAATAAAATCTATATTTGTGTAGTAGCCCTGCTTGCTCAAAGACTCTGTAGCTCAAATCCTAATAAAATAGGCCTCTGAAAAGAAAGAGGGAAAAGAAAGAACAAAATAATAAGATGAAAAAAGTTGTTGCTGAGACTTGAAGGACTCTGACTTCACTAAAGCTTTATTAGCTAAATGTAATGTGAAAACAATAAGACACCTGCAGTCATTGTGGAAGTGAGAAGACATTTCTCTGTGCTTCTCAGGATCTATCAGTACCAGATCTATTTACAGGACATATTGAAAAATCTCGTGGGTATTAACCAGTCTTACTCATTTTTGAAATGGTCACTTTTTAGCAAGTGCCCTAAAAGTGAAAAGCCTTTGTTGTAACGTCAGTTCCATGAGTCATTCCATTTCCCCCCATATTGGTTAATATAATTTAATTGCCCTCTCTTCACCTGTCATAAGAGAATCAGGGAAGAGGGTTGTTTTTCTCTGTACTTGCAAATTAATTGATATAATTTGTTTGAGGTTTCCTTCTTTCACTGTGCTTTCTTAAAATTAGAACCAAATTAAATGTGTTCCTAGCCATTGCAGAATACACTGATTAGAGTTGAATAATGTGCAGTTGTGATTTACACTGAAATTTGCATGACACATCTTTCCTGGAGTGAAACTAAAATAGGAATTTGAATCTTACCCTATTCTTTTCTAAAAAATATAGTCCATTCATCATTAAATCAAATATGTTGTGGTCAATATTTAGAACAGATTAATGTGTAGATTTAATGAATGATGCAGCTGTTAGAATAAAAGTCTGAAGTACTTACCTAATTTCTGTAAACTAAATAGTCTATGTTTATTAAGGGATAATTATTGGCAAGGACATCTTTATTTTTCCTTTTCTTAATCATATTGCAGCAGTCTCTACAGCCCCCAGTTTCTACCAAGACAGCATCCTTGATAAACACTGTAAGGTCTTGATTGGGAAAATATGTGTGTTTAATACGACTGCTGTGAGCATTTGAAATTATATAAGTATATGCCTGTTTATATCTGAAAAGGTAGCAGGAGTATATGTGTCTCCAGGGGCTAAGGAGGCACTACCCACATTTGCAAGCCCACCACAACAAGTCTGAGCCTTCTGGTGTTGAGTAGGTGTTTCCAGGCTCATAATCTGCAAGTAAGACTGAAAGGTGTCAGGTATGAAGGGTTATGGGGTTGCTGCCTGTAAATGGGAAAGGGTCAGCAGAGGACTCACATCCCACAGGAAGTTATGTGCATGGGTAACTTGTCACATGAACAAAGTTCCACTGAAAGTAAAAGGAGAAACCCAACAAAGACATCTCTACTGGGTTCTTTAAACCCAGAATACTGTTGCAGGGTGCTATACAACTCACTGAACAGGTGAAAAAAAAAAAAACAGAATAAATTTTCTCTCATCTTTTTGCCACCTATTTCCTTGTCTTATTTCAATGTATTCTTTCTGCATCAGTTTTGAGAAACAATTAATTTTTCATTTGAAAAGGCCTTATGGGAGATATTACGTTATGTGTGTATGTATGTATGTATATATGTATGTATGTATACATGTATGTGTAGAAGAGAGAGAGAGAGAGAGAGAGAGAGACAGAAGTATTGTCCTCTGTCTGGATCCAGGAGGAAACAGCTTCTCAGGTAGCTATCCCAGTGAGGGAACAGCACATCTAGGTTGTCTGTGATGATATAAAATAGCATCTCCCCCACTTGACAGCACTATACAGACAGCCTCTATTCCCACATGGCTAACATAAAAGCCCCATAACCTTGTGATACTGTTAAATGAAAGGTAGGTCATATTTGGGTTCTGAGTAGCAGGAATGGTAAGAATTGCTGCTGTGAGAGAGAGTAATTGCAGAATCTTTGCTCTGTAAGGATACAGCCAGGTTTTCCCATGATGGTTCATTTCTTCCCAACCCTTCCCAAACAGTGGCTCTCTGATGATAGAAATGCAACAATTGAAGACTGAGAAAACTGGTATTGTCATGCTTTTATAGATTTCTTTTCCCTCAAATGCTTACACAAATATATATTGGATTTTTGTTCGTCAAGCATAACCCCTGTCAAATGTATCTGCACTCTTTTAACTTAAGAAATGACAGCTTTCTGATCAAAGAAAACATTAATTTCCTTTCCATCCTGAGGAATAGTACTGTACTGGTTCACTTCCAAATAACACATCTCATGTCTTGTTACTTTTCTCTTTCCTTAAGACATATAATTTACCACGGCAAGCTTTTCAATTAGGGCCTGATCCAAAACTTTAACTACTCTTGGGGGAAAAAAGCCCAAGAAAACCTACACTGCCTTCAGGGTCTTTCAAGCAGTTTTATGTACACTTATTCACACAGAGGTCACACTTGCGTGACTAGGTTATACTGTAGGGACAATATATACAATACAGCATTTCCTTAGGATATTAATAGTAATTTTGGATAGTAGGAAAGCTACCTTTTCTTCTCCTTTTTCTTTGTGTCAGTTCTGGCGATCAACTGTAAAATGTGACAGTGATTAGACATGGCAGCTTTTTTCTGTACCAGTATTTTGATGCACCAAAACTTACTCTTCTCTCTCTCTCTCTCTCTCTCTCTCTCTCTCTTTTTTTTTTTTT
>WEIU01010589.1:175404-197130 GCA_013389925.1 Aegithalos caudatus | reverse complement strand
GGGCGGCAGGCGAGGCTGCGGTGCCGGCGCGGGTGCCCCCTTCCTTCTGCCCTAGCCCGCTCCGGGCGACCCGCTGAGAGATGGACTTGGCAGGCGTGCTCCTGGCGCTGCTCCTCGTGCTGGTGCTGGTTGTCTCTCTGCTCTCCAACCTCCTGGTGCTGCTATGCTTCGTCTACAGTACGGAGATCCGCAAGCAGGTCGCCGGGGTTTTCCTGGTGAACTTATCCTTCTGCAACCTGCTTCTCACCGTTCTGAACATGCCTTTTACCCTGCTGGGCATCCTGAGGAACCAGCAACCCCTCGGGGGCTGCGTCTGCAAGGCGGTGGGTTTCCTGGAAACTTTCCTGACTTCCAACACGATGCTGAGCATGGCAGCGCTCAGCATCGACAAATGGATTGCCGTGGTGTTCCCCCTAAGCTACACCAGCAAGATGCGGTATAAGGACGCTGTGATACTGATGGGCTACTCGTGGCTCCACTCCCTCACGTTCCCCTTGGTATCCTTGTTTTACTCGTGGGTAGATTACAACAGCGTGTATGCCTCTTGCACCTTACACCTGAAGGAAGAGACGGAGCGGAGAAGGTTTACAGTGTTCACCATTGTCTTTCACTCCACCAGTTTTATGCTGTCTCTGGTGATCTTGTGTTTCACCTATTTAAAGGTGTTGAAAGTTGCCCGGTTCCACTGCAAGCGGATAGACATTATTACCATGCAGACTCTGGTTTTGCTGGTGGATATCCACCCCAGGTAATGCGCGTTCGGATTCACAGCCCCGGTCACTCGCGGTAGTTACCCCCGGCGGAAACGATATCCCGCCTCTCCAGCACCCTTTCCTGCCTGCCCCGAACGCTCCTGCCTCTAGTTTCAGAAGCTGCTTACAGTGCCAGGAACTGTGGCTTGTGCATTTGTAGCCTTCTCTGTTTAAATGCTATCCCACTTGCCTGAGTTCCCTCCAAGCGGAAGTCACTGCTTTGTTGAGTGCGATCGTCCCGCGGTTCGGCGGGACTGGGGCTATCCTTTCCTCCGGGCTGCCCTCCTCTTCCCCAGGGGATTGCCCTCCTCTCCCCCGGGACGCTGCCCTCCTCTCCCTCGGGGCTGCCCTTCCCCCGGACCAAGCTGCCCTCCTCTCCCTGAGGGCTGCCGTCCTCTCCCCTTTCCTTCCCGGGCGCAGTGGCTTCGGGGCGTGGAGAGGGTTCCTTCCCCTCTCCCTTTGGCTCACGTCTCACCTCCTCCCTTCTTAACACCCTTACTGCTCTTTTCCCTCCGTAGTGTGAAACAGCGCTGTCTGAACGAGCAGAAAAGGAGGAGGCAGCGGGCTACCAAGAAAATCAGTATTTTTATAGGGTCGTTCGTGATCTGTTTTGGTCCTTACATTATCACCAGGTTAGTATCCCCTGTCGGGGTGGGGGACTTTGCGGGATCAGGATGTCCTGTGATGCGCAGGTGCCCGGGGGTCCTACAGTTAATTTGGGGGGGCAAGGGCTAAACGGACCCCGGGACCGGTCTTGAGGGGCAGAGCACACGAACACACACACAAACACACCCTGACACGCCGCTCCTGTCCGCACACCCTGTCCGCACACCAAGTCCTAGGGGGCAGCCCCGGCAGGACCTCTCCTTCCCCCGTCGCAGCCAGGTGTGGGCACCTCTGCCAAAATCAAGTGGCTTTTAGGACAAGTACCGGGAATTAATTACATGCCAGTGGGAGATAAAAGCAGTTTAAAAGACTTGTCACCCTTCCTTATTAGCACAATCCTAGCAATAGCGAGGAAAACACACAGACTTTACTGATTAGCTTAGGTTTTTGGTTTTTTGTTTGTTTTTTTTTTAGGCATAAGGCCAAGCTTGCTGCTACTGGAAGCTGAGTTGATATAATTTAAATTTGTCCAGGCTGATAATTTGTCAGATAAGATTTCAGTCTGGAAACATTAATGCCTGGAAATATATTGCTAATGGTGCAGCACAGACTCGTGATGAGGTGTAAAAGTTAACTCCCAGGAAAAGCAATAGTTAGAGTTCTTAAATGTATGGGAAACACCATGTTCCCCAACTGGACAGAATTATAGATATCCATCCTGGTGGTTTGCACCTTTTGAAGTGTCCATGAATCATTGTTTCTACTTGTGTAGTCTTCATACAATGGATGATTGTTATTATTTTTAAATCTTGTATAAATCAGTGAGCTGTAAGTCAGTATAACTACACTGAATTACAGCATCCCAGCATTTAGCCTTGCATTTCTAAACTGAAATCGGCTACATCTTTCACAAGTGATTTTTAAAAATATTTCCCACTTTCACAATGTGTTCAAGATGGCCTTGGAGAGTGCTGACTTGTGTTGAGGGAGCTGCACTAATGTGCAAAACCCCCTGGTGAGGGCTTCTTCAAGGTTGTTACCAAGCTGCTAAATGTCTGCAGCCACAGCAGTTCACAGAAACTGGCAAGCTTTAGTGCTCTGATCTCACACAGTCACTCTCACAGCCCATTTATGGTCAGTGCCACTGCCCTTTTCTGAGAGCAGTAGGGGACAGGTGAAGGCCAGTGCACTAAACAGACAATATTTTTAAAATTTTAAAAGTGACATTTATTTCAGTTCCCATTTACATGTTGAAAGGGATTCCTTCCTGAATGCCTGGATAACTACATCTTTTTTCTGCAGTTGAAAGGATTATTACAAATATTAACATTACATCACATAGTTAAAAGGTTAATTCATCATTGTTCAGTACATTTTGAGTCATGTTCTATTCACTTTTGCCATAATCAGGATGTAATTATGTTGAGCAAAGTGGATTTTGCCATCTTCTTCCCATCTGAATATTACCAAGCTCAGCAAATTCCAAACATGGCCACAATTTTAGGGTGGAGGTATTTCTCATAAACTTCAAAAATAAAAGTTACTTCTTTCTTCAGACCTTGCATTTGGCAAACACGAGCACTTTCTATGTGTGATGAACTGGTACTGCATCATTAAAGAGAAGGCTGAGGGCTGGTTTATGGAAATGTGTGTCAAGGTACAGCTCCTGCCTGTCACAGGCACTGAGCTGGTTCAGTGGCAGCAGAATGGGAAGTATTTGGGGAGGACATCAAAAGGCTCCTTATGTCAAAGACAAGACAGTGTCAAGACAGCCCTTCATGAAAGGTGGTGATGGAGGTGAGGTTGGAGGACTTACTGCCCTGCCTGTTTTCCCCTTCTTCCCTCATTCTGTTTTTAGGGGGGTGGCACTGCAGCAGTCTCTGGGGAGGCAATGTAAAAGCCATCCTCCCTGTTGTCTTGCTCCTGGCCTGGTGACTCAGGTTGCATTGTGAGCTCAGTATTTGCTCCTCACTTCAGAAATTTGAACGAGATTAGGCTCATTAGCAATATATTCATCTGTTCAATAAGAGACGACAGATGAATTTAATCTCTTTTGTAACAGCACTGAAAACAAGAAAATCATACTAAGATGCATTCAGATGGGTATTTCTAAGTCTGACTTGTTTTGGCCAGACCCTTTATCTTATTAAAATCTGTGTAATTTTTCTTCTGTTGGCTTCAGTGCAATTAAGTTTGGATCCATAATGCATTAATGGGAACATAGCAATACATCTATTTTCAAGACTGAAAGATATCTTACTCTTTGTATTTAGTGTCTTTATAAAAACATCAATTATATATTTCTTGCATTAGGATGATATGCAAGATGGGATAAACCTAAGCAATCACATAGCAAGTGTCATTTATTGTACATTTATTTCTTGTATTTTGTATCTTCCTGTCCTACCTATTTTGAATTCACTGGAACTTTTTCTGAGCAGCTTTAAACAGAAATCATCTGTTTTTTTAAATGTACTTGCCATAGGAATGATTTAACTTTTAGCCATATAAATAAGAAAAATTCCTGTCACTTGTAGCCATGTTCAGTCCAAATGATGGTAAGTCATCTTTTTTATGAGGAGGGATTAGAACAGCTTCCAAAGCCAACACCCTGCATTTTGGAAAGAGGACACAAGGTTCTTCAAGCCTCGAGAAAGCTTCTGATCTTACATCTTCAAACACTGATGTCTTAGAGTATAGAAAAAGGCTATTTTATCTCCCAGAACATTTTCTTTACTTCTGGGATGAATAGAGCAAAGTAGCATACCCTTGCTCCTACAAAAGGTTTTACAGAAGATATACACAAAATAAAAATTCCTCACCCTGTTCTTTCCACCTTCCTGGAGGATTTGCCCACTACAGATGAGCTGGCTGAGACATTTGCTGGAACAGTCTGAAGCATTTCCACTTCTGTGGAAAAATTGCTTAACTTAGTTGTGGTTTCTGCCCCCATGATTAATACATCCCTCTCAGCTGAGGTGCTGAGGCCACTAATCATCCATGAAGCACAGACCAGGAGACACAGGTCTGGATGTAGCTGACTGGTCATGTAATGATGATAAAAGTGTTGTCTCCTTGTTTGCTTTGGCCAATCTAGAAGTCAGCTAAATGCACACAAAAACTTCCATGGCTAGGTAGCTGTAGGTGTGCTGCTAAGCACACTGTGGGACTGCAGGTGCCACTCAGAGCTCCCTGAGGTACTGCCAGGTAGTTTTTCCTACTACAAAGGTCTGACACGGATCTGCTTTGCATCCGTGTTAATTCACCATAGCGGTGTAAGCAAGGCTCCCTGGTCTGTGTCTGAGGGGGTGGATTCAGTGGCCTAGACCACCTTTCTGGTGTCATTTGAGATGCTGAGTGGTATCCAAGTCCTTTACCTAGGCTGGCAGATATGCCACAGGTCCTAAAGCAGACCTTCCAGGAGCAGCAGCCTGATGCCAGTGGGGTTATGTCCAAATGTCTCAAGTGTCACTAGACAGCTCTACTCAGGAAACTGAGGTCAGTGAGTCTGGGTGTCCCGAGCCACATGTGTCTGTCTCAAGCTTGCTGTGGGAGAGAGGTAGTCAATTATGTCACCACAGTTTTGACCACTTACCAGCACAGCTCAGTAAATTCAGAAAGTGAACACTAAACTGCATCACTCTTATCTCCTCTGCACAGAAGCATTACCACTGAAAATAGTTTTCCCCTCTTTCCATAGCAGGAATTGATTTTGTCTCCCAGTGGCCTCGCTAGGAAAGTTCTTTTTGCCCTTATTGAATGTGAGGAGTAAGTACACGACCCTTCTCCTGCGGGCACTGTGTACTGTAAGAAAATAAATGTTACTTGAATGTTTCATGAAGCATGAGTTGAGCACCGGGCTCAGTGTGAGTATAACGCTCAAGTGTTTCCATTTCTCTTTAATGTTTAACAGGTTGATAGAGCTCATTCCTTTTGTTACCATAAATTACTACTGGGGAATTATAAGCAAGTGCCTCACCTACAGTAAGGCTGCATCAGATCCGTTTGTTTACTCCCTTTTACGTCAACAGTACAAAAAAGTTCTGATCAACATCGTCAACAGGATACTGAAGAGGGACCTGTATCCATCATCGGGGTACAACAGTTCTCTCGACACAGAGAACGATTACTGCTTGCACAGAACAAACTGACAACATGGAAGCATTCCCATTCCAGGGAGACAGGTGTTTGCTGCTGCTGGAAAACTGCCTTTCTCCTCCCATGCTGACAGTGGTGACAGTGTGTCTCCAGGGTGTGAAGGCTGCATTAATGCGACACATTTCATCGTGGACTTTCATAAAAAGGCTCTTCCCTGGTCTGCAGCCAAGCACAATTCCTGGCAAAGCCTTGTCCCCCAGTGAACACAGTTGGCTTGATGGGTTTTAAGAGAGCCTTTTGAGGCTTTACAGGAGCTTAGACAGCTTTCAGTGTTTCACGAGTGAAGACTTGGTATGTCTCGGAGTGTTCCATATCAGTCATGATATTCCAGTGTCTTCTGGGAGCACAGGAATCCCTACACTGGAAGGACAGGTTCAGAGTCCTCCATGCTGCACGTGTAACCTGCAGCCCAGGATCTGCTGTTAGTTTTTGAACATTAAAAATAGATCTTTTAATTGATTGATTTATTGTATTGGTGCCTCAAGTGAGTCAGCACTTTGAATCTGAGATTGTTATTATTATTATTATTATTATTATTATTATTATTATTATTATTAATTTATTACTAGGCATCATGATTGTAACATAGCCTTTAGGAAGTGATACATATATTTGATATGCCAGTATTCTATCAAGCATAACCAAAGTCCACATATCTGAGTTACTAATATTTAGCACTTCAGTGGTATGTGATTACAATAATTGCAGCAACAGTAACAAAGACATGTATGGAATTTAGTTAAATAGCACTGTAGTTCCATCACTGAGCTAGTAGTCCTACTCAAGAAAGCTTTTTATCAGAAAAAAAAGAAAAAAAAAACAGTAGAAGTGACAGATACCATTGTGTTTAAGATATATTACTTCAGAAGCTATCTGTTTTCAAAGGAAAGGCTAAAATATATTAATTCTTTTTAAGAGGTATATAATGTGTAAAATATTTCATGCATTGGCTATATATGGTGGATTGTCATAATACTGTACAATCTTTTCTTTAATAATGATCAATTAATCTGGTGATTTTAACTGACAACAAGAGATGTGAGAAATATTATGAGACCTGCTGCCAAATGCCCAGACATATAAAGCTGCTTTGTTATTATATGTATATTTCTCTTTTATTTCTTTTTAAATTTAAACAGGTTTTGGAAAAATATGGGAATTATTTTTGAACAATATTCCTTTGATTATGTAAAACATTTATTAAAATTTAAGAACTCTATGGCATTCAACAAACTACTATTTTCTAATTGAGTACATAAGAGAAGAAGTAAAGCAATTCTAAAGTATATTTTAAGAAAAATAAAAAGAAAGACGACAGTAAAGTACTCTTATTTTTTATGTAACAATGTACTTGACCCTATAAAGCATTGAGAAGGCTGTTTCTGGTCAAACTAAGCATATAAGCATGTGATTGGGCACAAATATAATTTTCTTTGAAGCTAATGGTTCTATTTCCATGCTGAAAAATAAGTACACACTCAACTGTTTTACAAAATCAGTGTTGAGCTGTCAGCACATTGAGAGGGTTTTTCCCACCATCCACAGTGAGGAAGGAGAGTGTCTTGTTCAATCCCACTGAAGTCAAGGAAAGATGATGCTGCCAAAAAAATAAAGTGTTCTCTTACCTCCTGCTTTTAATCTATGGGGCCTTTATGATGCTTTTTTTTTTTTTTTTTTTTTTTTTTTTTTTTTTTTTTTTTTTTTTTTAATTTTTTTTTTCTTTCCCCCATGCAAGTACCTTAGGCCTCTGTGCTTTGCATCTATAGTTCTGCCTGTGTTTAAATTGAATGTACTATAATGGTTTTGTCTTCTTAGTAAAGTATTTGTACTCTCTTCAATTTTGTGTAAATACAGTATTTCAGAAAAAAAAAAAAAAATTGTCCATGGAATCTTTTCAGTTTAATTGTCTTCCTGTCTCCCCATGCCTCCCCCTCTTCCATGCTGCTAGAAAAACCTGATGTTCCAGTCTCTCATTTCAGCTGCAACATAAGGACCTGAAAACTCTGTGGGGAGTGGGAGGGATGCTAAATTTTCAGTAATTTTTTTAGTCAGTTTTGTGCCAAAAAGTTTTAATAGCCTACAGTAGCTGTCCATGAATAAACATGAGCTTAATGATACCTACAGTTGCTAGCTTACCCTTGGTTTCCTAAACAAAATGGTCCTCACTTTGGGAAAGGAATATGTTACATACAAGTGTGTTAAATTGTCACCTTCAAGACATACAAATGAAATAAAGCTGAATTATTAGAGAAAATGGTAGAGGAGAAAAAAATAATAAACTTTAAAGCCATTACAGTGATAAACTTCTAAAGCTAAGAAGCTGCAAGTCACATTTTAAAGGTATAAAACAGAACCTAGTTAAAATTCTACTTCTACTATTAGGTTAATTAATGATGCTTACATATGCCACACTTTAGAACACCACTCAACCTCATTAAGCATTAAATATTTCTGGAGGTGCTCAGGTCTAGATGGAAAAAAAAAAATTATATTCAAGCCTGTGCTAGGTGTTGCAGAACATCTTTTAGATTCCATTTCCACATGGAATTAGGAATCCAAGATCTACAGTGCTGCAGACCAGAAGCTAAGGAAGGGCACAGAGAGCTGAAGTGCTCTCAGTCCTGATTTGCAATGAAGGTTAACAGCCTTGTTCAGCATTGCCAAAAGGCATCTCCCCTTGCTCAGTACACAGGTAAATTTTTCCTTTCTCTCTTCTTCTCACCACCCACTCCTCACCAGAGGAGTTCTTGCTCTACTTTATTAACAAAGCAGGAAACATTCAGTGAGAGGTCTCACTTTCATTCCCTTGGACTTCCTGACACAGGCAGAACTCATTAGGTTTGTGCTTCATTCACCATGCTGTGGGTTATTCAGAGACAGGAGGAGCTAGGGGGAAACCACATTTTCCCCATTGTTCTGGAATGCCCCAAAAAGCATCCAAGGATTTAGTGCTGTGTCTATCTGTCACGATGGGAACATTCACTAGAGGCTGTGGATTCCCTCTTACTGACATATTGACATTTTAGATAATACAGGGGGTGCACAGTCTTGACAGTAGGGTTTGGTTTGGATCAGATTTCCAACAAAGCTGCAGTGTGATATCCAAAACAGCCTCTTGCCATTGACACACTCTTGCCAACTCAAAGGTAGTGCTCGAGGAAACTTCCTCTGGATTTCCTGCCCAAGGCCCTGGGTGCCTTTGCTAAGAGACAAGAGACTGGCAAATACTCAGCAGGTGTGTTGTGGAGGTGGAAATGCCACAGGGGTCAGCAGGAACTGCCTGGAACTGTGAATCCCTTAGCAGGAGGTGCTGTCACCCTTAGCTGTGGCTGCTGAGGGGGAAGGATGGCACATTGTTAAAAGAGTGTGCATGAGAAATTTTTCAGAGCAGTTGGGTCCCCAAAAAGTTCCTGGGCTGTGGTTTTTGAACTCCTGGTTGCAATTCAAATTCACAAAGTCCTCTCCTCTTCTCCAAACTTGTATTTCTTCTGCAGAGACTGGTGTTGAGGACTGCACCTCCCCTGAATGACATCCTCCACCTAATGGCAGTCAGGGTTTAAACTCTGCAGCACAACAAACCTTTAATTAGTCTGTGCAACTGAGGAGACATTAAACTTTAATTCTTAACATACATTCATTCAAAATATTTCCAAGCCTGATGATTTGGATATTTTCAGGTGAGATCCAGGATGGCATTTTGAATCTGCCTTTTCAGAGGAAAAAATTGAGTCCGTGTGCCTCATTCCATAGGTGAGTGCTCTGATATTCATTTAAGAATTAGAGGGTCACCTCTTCAAAAAGGAAATACAGCTATTTTTCTTTTTCAGGTAAGCTCTGAGACTGACAGTTTCTGAGGCAATAAAGTCAAAGTATTGCTTAGACTACAGATTCCCAAAAGGTTTAGGCATGAGCTTGCTCCCAACCTGCTAAATCCTGACAGGATGGATCTGCTTCACTACAAAACTTGTTTTCTTGGATGAGAACTTTAGTGTCTCTGAGCTTAGATGGCAGCTGAGCATTGAGGACCTCAAATTCTGTGAATTTTCTCTCCACAAATTCTTTAGTCTCACTGAAGAGCAGGCATGTTATTCATCTGAGTAAATCAGCATCTAATAAACTCTGCAAATAATCTGTGCAGCTCAGTGATTACTGAATACATATTTACCTTGTCTTAATGTGAGTAATGCTGGTATTGAACTTAAATTTCAGAACTAATTGCAATGTTAGGCTTGTTACATGGTTAAATATGATTACAGCTGGAGTCTATGACCTCAAAAGTAATTTCCAACTTAAATGGCTCTATGATTTTAGGTGACAATCCAAGTTTGTTAATGCAAGCACTTGGATATGATCAGAGACTGATCATACTCTTTACAACTGCAGGTAAAAATTTGAGCTCTTTGGTGAATTTAGTAGCATTGAGCCTTATTGGAAAAAAAAAACAAATCAAACCAAAACAAAACAAAACCATATAACAAGATATTCAAGCCCTTCTATGTGAAATACTTAAAAAAATCAAACACAACAAACAAACTGAAGAGAACTACCTAGTGCGAGTGAGAAATATGCCCCTAGAGGGCATATTTTCTGTTGTATTTGAGGTGCTTTTTTCCCCCAAAAATAAGTACATGCACTTGTGCACATGGAATGAACAAGCAACTGTGTGTCTGTCTCAAAAGCACATAGCATATTTCAGTATTGTGAAGAGCAAATGGCTTGCTCAGTCTGGTTCAGGAGGACACCTGGTTTGTGGGAGGTGTTAATTACACAAGTAAATTAGAGGTTCTGCTCTTTATTTTTGGAAAGTAGTCCAATTAATATTTAATGGCTCAGCTGGAGACACAGCAGAGGTGACCTTAAGAAAGGTTGTAAATATATGAATATCTTTCAGTACCAGAAGCCTGGAGGAGCAAAATGTCACCTGGCACAATGTATGCAGCCAACTCCTTCTCTGAGCTGGAGCTGCTTTTCCCTGTGGCTTACGAATGGGAAACAGGCCAAATGACTGGTCCCATTTCTGCATATCCCTGATTCTTCTCCCTTTCATGTCAGATTTTCCTTGCCAGGACAGGAGGGTGCATGATGCAAACTTGGTGCTTCTGCTCTTTTCTGTAAGTGAGCAGTGCTCCCAGCCAGGCTTCTCATACATTCTCTATGCAAATGAAACATATTGCAAAGCAGGTATGCTAGATGTCATAGGGTCCATATGGTTTTAAAGGTAGCTTTGAGTGTTGAGAACTACAGATCATTCCAGTCACTTTTTGACTGGCTGCCTTAAAATATTATAAACCATAAGTGAAGCACCTTCATTTCAGAGTCCAATCCATTATCACAAGAGTGCAAATTGTTGAGCAGTCCATTGTGGACAGTAAAGATGCCAAAAGAAACCAAAAACATCTCTTTTGGGACAGAACCTAAGTTCTGTTGTGCATGCTTCATCCATCTCACTGCATCCTGCTGTGTCATATACAGGTTTGTATCCAGCAAATTTGGAGAAAACTATCCAACATATCTTTAAGTTTCCAAGTTTCCTTTCCTTTACCAAATGGATTGAAAGCTTCAAACACTTTCCAAGAAAAATCCTCATGCCTAGCGCTAGAGTAGTTTTACTTAACCCACTTTCCCAATTTGATTTATTTTTCCAACCAAGGTATAGCACTCAAATTGTACTTCAATGAAGCCTGACCATAAGTGGCAGACTCATTACCACCTTCTTTTCACTTTTGTATTCCTGTCCTTACACATCCAACCACTCTATTCTCTTTGTTTGCAGCTGTCAACCTCGATGCACATTTTCAGAATGTTTTCTGAAACCAAATAAATTGCTCACTGCCCTTGCTCCATGGCGTGGGACTGGAGATTGGGTCTGTGGGACTGGAGATTGGGTCTGTGGGACTGGAGATTGGGTCTGTGAGGTTTGTTTGTGTGCCTCCATGCAAATATTTAAACATGTTTTAGGTCTTATGTTTCATATTTGTCTTTTATCATGGGAAAACAAAATGTTGATTGGTGACATGTGACCTTTGTGTTACAAAAGGCTGTTGATCACTCCTTGCAGTTCTTAGCTCAGACTGGCTTTCAGCTTGAAATCTGTCTTTTTAGCTAATCAGACCCTTATTGTTATCATTGTTAATGAAGCCTGCTTTAGGCATTTAAAATATCTTTTTGAGCTTCTCACACAGTAATCTGAGTACCTCATTATCCTTTTATTCTTAATACCTTGCTGGAAGCCAGATAAGTACTAGAACTGCTTTCTCAGGACACCTGAGGCACAGACAGATGAAAGACCACACAGCCAGGAAAGGATCAATCTGCATGAAATGTGGTTTATAAGATACCCAGTGATGGAAGACAAATAAGGTCATTCTGAATATTTGTTGATCTTTTGCTCAAAGATTCTCAGGCATTTAAAAATGTGCTTCTCATGATGGTTAAGCATACCTCAGAATCGACAGTGGATCTGAATTTTTGGGAGAAAGATATTTAGGATTCAAGAATAGGATGCTTCTCCTCCTCTCATCTTGAGTAGCTTGCTGCGCCAGCACCATGAAACAAAAAAAGGAGTGGCAGACAGCCCTTACTCATAAAACACAACTGCATGTGTGCAAGTTACAGCTCCCTTTTGAGCTTCTCTAGATGGAGCTTCAGGGTTCTTCTCTGGGTGTGACAGCTCAGGCTGGGATCTCTCTTCTTGGAGAACACCAACCTTGGCCAGGCTGGAATTCTAGTAGAAATTTGAGATGCTGTGTATGAGACAGAGCAGACTCCATGTACAGGATGGTGAAGTTCAAAGGGTAGGGCATTTATCACAAAGGAGGGTTGCTGCTCTGACTCTCTTCTGAGGGCTGCTTATATCCCACTTGTGTATTATATCCCACTCATTCTGTTAGTAGGCAGAAAATAAGTTTTCTGAATCAGAAAATAAGTTCAGGGAAAGATCCTGACTTTACTGACTTTGAGTGGAGGTAAGCCAAGATTTTACTTGTAGGTTTTCATCAGTAGACTCCAAGTCTAAATTTGCAGAAATCTTTTGAGAAGGTCATGTAAGACCATCTCAATTATGAAGTCTGCTCATAATAAATCACCTTAAAGAAACAGTTTGATTCTTGTATACCCTATGAAACCACCTTAACAGCACTGAATGGAAATGTAATCTATGGTGTATGTTTGTCTAGAATTGACAAAGATGTCAATCAGGCTGAAAACTCAGAAGGTGTGGCTGTTGAGCTCCAGTGCTCTGACTGTTGCTTACACCTCTGAGCTCTTTTCTCCCTGAGCTTTCTCAGGCTGCTGTGCACACTCCTGCTGTCCTCTCTCTGATGGGTACCTGGGGCTTGCTGAGCATCTGCAATCACTCCAGCAACCAAATGTGGCACTCATAAGCTCCTTTCTTCCAGACCCAGAGGAGCACAGTGACAGTGGTTCTGAAAAGCTTCTCAAACCCAGGGTATGTCCCTTCCTTCTAAAACCACCTGTTTATTCCTCTTATTCATAAATTACCTCCTACTCAATTATTTTCATCTCTGGCCTTAGAGCTGAACAGAGACATGAACAGCATTTGCTGTTTGCATCTCTGCCAGCCTGTCTTTCCCTATCTACTGCTGGAAGCTCAGTCAGTTCCCATACTCCCTCCACCTTCCTCAGCTTGTAAAGCTTCTACCTGCCCTCTGGTTTCTCATGTCAGCTGAAAGGCAGGTTATTCAAACCCTTCTTTACTTGATAAATTCCTTTGGGCTATTATGGTACTCTCGCTCTTTCATTCCTTTTTTTCTTTCCCCCCCTGTAGTTTTGGTTTTCTATGGGCTTTATTTGCTGTCTTTAATCAGTTTTCTATCGACAGCCTTTTCAGTTTTTAATTTTGTGCAGCTGAGCAGGATTGCAAAATGCAAATTAAACAAACTAGGAAGAAAGCTGTGTCCCTCACTTTTTTTGTGCTCAAGAAAGCAAACTGATGCAGAAATAAACTCAAGAATCTTACTGAATCTACTTTTTCCCTTGGGATTACAACCTACCAATTTCTGTAGTCAGTGGTACATAGAGAGTAATAATATGACTACTGTGATATTCTCACTTTCAGATAAAATTACCAGATATTCATTTATGGCTGAATCAAGGTATTCAGCATGAATTCCTCATAAGCATAAAATTCTTAGTGTTAGAGCTCCCATAAATCTTCCCACCTACTGTCCTAATAAGCATAATGAGGGGAAGATTGGATGGAAATGCAACCTACCCCATGTGGTTGCATAGTGGGTTTCTCCAGGCTCTTCTTGCAATGGCTGTATGTCTGTAATTGCCCTGGCACTTCAGAGCCTCCATGCCCAAATCTGATGCTCTCAGATTCAGCCCTTGAGCGTCAGCCACCTTTTGATTTTCAGTTGATTTTCATATTGTGATATGAACCTGTAAAAAAACCAGATAAATGGATCCCAGGACCTTCAGCTTTGTAATTTCACCCGCTGCCATGACACTGATTTGATGTGGACTGAGGGTGGCTGTCATTTGGCAACTGGAAGCAGAAGAGGACCAGCTTAAGGTGGAGTATGTAAATGGTTTACTCTCACACCCTGGCTTCCTCACAGAGGAAGGAGGTTGGACTTGCCTTCTGGTACCATGCAGTTTACTCCAGGGAGAAAGAAGGTGTGATTCGAGCTCTGTCTATCACAATAATCTGCAAGGAAATGGAAAAACTCAGGAATTTCTCTGGATATGTGTTTTCGAAATTTGTCCTGCTTAGCAGTGCTTTAAAGGAAGGTCCTGACCAATAAAATTTTTGACCAGTAATTTTTTTGATGAGACATTAGTTCTTTTTTGTCCCCTAATGATAGTAAAAGATAACTCTGTGATATGAATGGTTGAGGGAAGTTAGAAAATGCAAATTCCCAGTTTTCTTAGTCAGCATCACAGTAGCGCAGGTTGTTAATGGTATGATTAGAATGACCAATGACAGCCTTGGAGCCAAAGGTCTTGTCCTGAAGCCTTGTAGGCTGAAGAAATCTCTTCCACAGAGTTTAGTTTGATATGTGGATGAAAAGACATTTCTCACACCTGTTCAAAATTTAGCAGTTTTGGATCAGCTCTTTAAGCAGGGAAACATGATGATATCAGTAGTACCAGATTACTTTACACTGGCAGAGATTTTATTCCAGAATGCAGAGTTTATAGAAAAGCAGAAAGGAGTATTTGATTAACTGATGGAGCTGTTCCCAGAGTTTAGCCCGTGACTGGTATAGTTCCCACAGTTTAGCTGTGATTAACACCTTTTAGCTATTCTTTTACCCTCCCTACTGCCCTGCGTTGGTTCTCTTGACCCCTCTGAACTGTGTCTTCGCCTGCTCTACTCAAGTTATTTTTTCAGACCCTTGACTATCAAATTAGCCATTATTTGGCCAAGAAAAAACCAAATTCAACAGCTCAAATTATTTCTCATGATGAGTCAACGCTTAAGCCCCCATCCAATTCGTTACCTCTCTGCAAATCCTTTCCAATTTGTTAATGCTTTTCCCGAAATGGAAACACCCATGCTTCTCATGTCATTGAAAGCACAATGGCCTGACTGAAGGATGGCACATAGCAGTGCTTGCAGAGCTCTGCAGCTCTCTAGTGGACCCTGGGACAAGCCATGAGGCAGCCCTGAAAGTGACACAGCAGCACCACCCTGCCCTCCCCACACAGGACTTTGTGCAACCCACACTTGAAATACAAATGTAGAAACTAATGAGTTTCTTATACATAACTTGAAGAGCCAGGATACTGCATGTGGGTCTGGCATGTGTTATGCCCATGTAGACATTGATGAAGCTGGGAGAACAGCAGTGGGGTCAGCAGGGTGTTTGTGATGGCTCTGTGGGGCTGGGTATCACTGCTGGAAATCCTGGCAGCTTGGGATCCTGCATGACCTCAAGGACAGCTTCCAGCCTGGTCTCTGCCCCTCTGCTGCCTCTATCCAGTAGCTTTGGTGCCTGTGGGCAATTCAGCACATCTTTAATCTGAACATGATGAGTGGAGCATGTCTGAACATTACAGGCTAGAAATACTGTCTTCCAAGGATTGTCTGGGCAAAAAATGGTGGTTTTATATTTGGTCTGAAGTTTCCACTGGTAGATGTTTTGATATGTTGATACATGTTTTGTAAATTCTTTAAGTAAATGCAGAAAAAAAATTGAACTAAAACCCCTTATATTTTAAGATTCTCTTTTTATTTTTATAGGCTGTGCTAGTCCAAAGAGTTGGAACCTTTATAAAAAAAAAAAAACAAAACAAATAATAAGACACATATTATCAAGGCACAGATATTTAGTGTGGTATAGATTCTCAGTACATGAGATGTAGTTTAAAAGTGCTCAAATAACTTTCTAAACATTTTATTTTTGACTTATTTAACACCATTTTTCTCCTGGTGTTAAGTCAGACTTGTGTCTCAGAAGTATATTTCTGAAAGTGAAGATAAAATCCTCAGAGCTGTCATGCTGATATCATCAGAAATGGCTATTGGTTCTTGCTATTTGAGATGAACTCCCAGTTTTCTGGGCAGTGCCAACCTTGGAGGGTCTTATTTTTCCTTGGAAAGTGCAAAGGATCTGCTTTAAAAGCAGCAGGGTCTCAAGTATTTCTCCCATCAGGTATCTACAACACTCCGAATCACTCTTTCAAAAATGCTTCCCAGCACCTCCCTGAATGTGAAAAGCAAGCCCCAGAGAACTTCTTTTGAATGTTTTGGCATTAATGTTCTGTGAGACAGGGAGAAGAGATGAAGTGAAATGAGTCTCAAAATAGGACTGTCAAGTTCTTTTCTGGTAGAACTTACATTAATTTTTAATACTCCATCTGTGATCAGAAGAAAAGAAAGATTTTTAGTTCTCAGCACAGATCTTTTTTGAGCACACATTTTTCCTTGTAGCTGTTATATATTCAGTTCCATGATTCAGTAACATATTTGTATTATTTTTCATGCTTTATGGGAGTCAGGCAGAGTCACCTTTGGGCCTCATCTTGAACAAAAAGAGCAAAATGCATCACCAGTAACCCCTCAGCAGTAATCCTGCTTTGCTACTTTACATGTGGGAGTAATAAGAGGCAGCCTTTGAGAGGATAACAAGGTCCTTATGTCAGCTCTATCTTTTTAATGATTAAATTTAAATAATATTTTGTGCTTATAGCAGGATTTGGTGATCAGTGCATGTTATTTTGCACATGTTCTCTTGGATATAGAATCATATTTATTACTGTTGTCCCTTTGTGGTCTCATTCTACCATCTGATGCCAGGTTTCCTTCCAGTCTTTTGTATCATTTGTGCCTTTGATCATGGCTGAATTTTAACTAGATATCATTTTCTCCTGTCATCAAAAGAAACTTTCTGAGTGGCTTCATTTCTTACTGATTAACTCAAACAAGCACAGAGACCACATGAAGGGCATGCTAAAAGGAAGGCATGTATCCAGTTGAATCTTTTGGGGATGCTAGGGCCTTCTCCAGTTTTAATTGTGCCCTTCTGCAGTATGATAGGATCAGTTCAGTGAATCACCTGGAAGTGGTGCAAGCAACTAATTTTGTGGGTCAGTGACTTAGTTAATCTGCGACAAGTCAGAAGATTAAAACAGAAATTAATTATCACTGACAGTACTTGTACTGAATTTAAATAGTTTAAATATTTTTCAAGTGCTGCATTTTTTAACATGTATTATATTTAATCAGGAAGGAAATATGTATCTGTGACTATAATACTAAGTGAGGGAAGTAAACCTACCCACTCATTGCTTGCTTTTGTTTCCAGCTTATGAGGAAATCTGAGGGAAATAAATCGGCAAAACACATCAAAATTAAAAAAAAAAAAAAAAAAAAAAAAAAAAAAAAAAAAAAAAAAAAAAAAAAATGAAGACAAATTTTGAAGCCGTTGCAGGAAATTTAATTTTTTAGTATGATGAAACTGATTAACACAGAGGTTTACTGGAACGTTATTCTTTCTCCCTTAGTGAGTTGGTACAAACATGCACTTGATCAATAATTATGAAAAATAACTGGTAGAGGCTACAGGGAATTTTGAAGTATTTGAGACATGTAGGCAGTTGCAGTCCATGATCCATTCTCAGTTAAAATTTTAGGGTACAGTGTGTAGGAAAACAGGAAAACTTGTTCCTGTGGTCTTTTTCTTTATGGTCTCTCAATCAAATTTCCAGCACTCAGTGTTTATGTATGGCAGTTTCTAAAGTGAGTTTAATCCTGTGGGTCAGAGGAAGAACAAATTGAAAGTTGAGATAAAAGGCACCACTGAAAAAACTCTCAGTGAGAAAGTTAAAAGCTCCCCAAGGGTAATGTAGATGGTCCCAGAAGGCACAGAGAAATATCCTAAAATATCTGTTTAAGTGCAGAGCTCAGAATAGCCTGTGTATCTTTAGAGGAAATTAGCCATCTCTCTTATCTACATGCATGTTAATTTGAATTAGAAACATTTGTTTGGAGAACGAATCTGTTTTCCTTTTTTAACTTAGCAGCTAGAAGCTGAAAGAGAGGCCCTTGTGGGCCTTTTTCAGTTCTCTGCTGTTACATGAAGCTCAATCTGTTCATAGGGAGATAAGGTCTTACAAAGACAGGTAGAATATGGTCGGATTTTTAAAAATATTCCTATTGCTTTGTAGGAAGTTGCTGATTTACTTGCTGTCTGTCCTGAGAGCAGTTCCTCTTCTCTGTCCTTTTTTTAAGAAACTGAAAAAGGGAGGAAAAAAAAAATAAACAAAGCTCACAGAATGTAATTGGTTGCTTCTGTGAAAATGAAAATATCTTCTGGATTAATTTAAGCTACTGTAAAGTCCTAAAACCACAGCTGCTGAGTTTGTGCTGGAGCAGATGTGATGTGCTGCCAAACACTTTGTGCCAGCTTCCCTAGCACCTAGTAGGGGAGAGAATAGCAAGCCATGAAGTAGCATTTTCATCTGGTCTCTGTCTGTTTGTCCTTCAGAAAAGTTATCTAGACAGCACTGCTTCTGTTTAATGTTCAACCTCCTCTCACCATAGTCAAAATAAACAAGAACCAGGTAATTAAACCCTGTCTAAATCTAAGATATTTCTCTGCTAAATTTCTCTTACAATAGTAAGAATCATGAGAATGCAAGCAAGTTCAATGTACTGTATTTAATCCCACTTTGAGTACCTGCCAAGGACATAAACCATTTTTGGTATTTAGTCCAGTCTGAGGATTTCTAGATTGCTGCTGTACTGTGTGGACTGTAGGCTAACAGAAAGGTCAGATCAGGAAAAACAGTCAGCAACAGTAGCTAGTGAATTTATCTACCTTTACTGCAGTGATTCAAATGCAAATGATGGAACCCAGGTGATGTTGTTACATCTGCTTATCAGTCTGGAATACACTGGTTCATTTTTAAGACTCTTTTAAGAATTGGAGTGAGAATATAATATTTTACTCTAAGCCAGAACTTTTTGTCAACTTCCTGAGAAGATTAGAAGATTTACTGAAACCCAGAAATGAAAACAGAGAGATTGAGAAATCCCTCTATTCCCAACTATCTCTTCCCTAACTGCTTTTAATGCTTTTAGGTTTGATCATGCAGCTGTGCAATTCCTGCAAGTCCCATTTGATATAGTTAGTGTTAACACAGAACAAAAATAATTAGGAGGGCAAGTGATCTACACAAACTGTTTATAATGAGTTGAAAACAACCAGACAGATTAGAAATGCTGGATGGCTGGAAATATTGTGTAAGTGGTAAGAGCAGTATCTGAGCTGCTGTTCCCCTCAGAAAGGTGCAGGCCTACAGGGGAACCCAGGGGCGACAAACATGTCAAACCTTCACAGAAAGACACACTCTAAAGCCTGGTATCAAATCCCTGGGAAAGGAAGAAAAGAACAGGCAATATAAGCTTAAAGTAAAACAGCCCTTCCAGACCTTCTGTTTTCCATACCTTAGGGCATGCAAACATGGAAATATCTATAGATGGTGGTGACAAACTGATAAATTTATTTTTGTTTTTAATTACCTGAATGTCATTCTTCGACCCCCATCTATCCTATTTCTGCTCTAAATTTTTTTATCCTGGTATTAGATAGACATCCTGATTGAATGTAAAAAGTCTGTGAAAGCTGAGGAACAAAGAAGCCTGGTGCTTGCCAGCTACTGACAGCTTTATTTAGTCGATGCAGTGGAGCTTGTGAAAGATGTGATATTTGTGGTGTTCTCCAGGCAATGAAGACATGTGCAAGTTCAGAGAGAAATGAGGGTGAGTCCCACGTTGGCAAGCACACACACACGATTCCAGACAAGCTGCTTTGCCACCACCACTCACATAAGTGCACAGAGCCCACTCCTGCTGTCCCTCTGTTCAGACTGGAGGCTCACTGGTGAAAACACACGAGCTCCCACTCTGGGTTCACAGGTATGCTCACACTCACAGACTCCTCAAACATCAGCACAAGCTCTCAGGTCATGTCTGGGCCCTTTACCCAGCCACTGATCTACACCTCGAGTCTTTTCAGATAAATCCTCTCTTCCTCTGCTAATCCAGACTGAAGTTTGCTAGCACACTACACCATCACACACACAGACACAGGGTTGTGTTCACTTGGGAAATACAAACACATCCAGGTCTCTCCAGAGGCTGACTCCTAGACCCTGAAGCTTACATGTCAGTCTCTCAGGTTGCTGGCATTTTGACTGTTCAGCTCACACACCCAGGTCAGAGAAGGAGATTGCATAGTAGGAGGAAAAAAAACAGTTAAGGATTGAAGATGAAAATAGACTGGATTTCAGTGATCAGGCAGAGGACTCAGTCAGACAAGTGTACAGCCTGGCAGACTACCTGCATGCAGCCATTCCTTTTAATCTCCTCCTCTGATTTTCCTGCTCTTGGCCTCCCTGATCTGCACTGGTTCTTCCCTTTACTCCTTCCCCTTAGCAGGCCATCATAAGTTTTTACATGGTCTGAATTCACTTCTAATATCCAATAATAATGATGTTAACTACAATTTATGTTTCCAATCACTGACAAAGTTCAGCCTGACTCTCCTCAAGGCTGTGCCCAAATTGTTGCTTTAATGGTCTATGTTCTGGTTCCTGTCAGTTCCTTCATCACTTGCTTGTTAATTCCTGTGGGTTTAATTTATCACTTTTTTTTTCTGTTGTGCTGGATAGTCCTTACTCTGCCTCCCTTTGGGTCTGTTGAAGTTGATACACAGGCCAGAAGGCTGAACTGGGCAGGGGTGGTGGTGGGGAGGTCTGGAAATTGATGCACGGACAAGCCACAAATATTAGGTAGATACAAAATCTTGAGAACAAGAAATGACATAATGTGTGCCACAATATTTTAATTCAGGGAAATAGAAAATGAACATTCCCAAATGACACCAAATCAGTATTCCCAGTGGGATGGGACTTTGACTCATTAGTATTTGAAACTAAGTATGAGGCATAATATAAATGTGGAGTATCACAGTGCTAAAAGCACTGGTGAAAGCAGGTGACAATGGTTTGCAAAATGTTTTGGAGAATCCTGGTAAAGGAGGCTTACCTTTGCTGGTGTTTTAAAATACATGGTCCCAAAGCACGTGGTATCTACACTGGCAGTGGTGGCTGAAGTGCATTAGAGAGAAGGCACTCACAAGGACGTAGTGCCTAGGCTGGAGGGTAGGAAAAAAAGACAAAATACAGGCAGAAAATACAGGCAGAAAAATGCCAAAAAAAAAAAAACAAAAAAAAAAAAAGGAATATCTGACAGGACTATAGATAGTACAGGATTAGTTCTGCAGCTGAGTTCACCACTACAAGCATTGGAATGTATGTGACAGAACCTCCCCCTACACTCTATAGAGCTGCAGAAAATGGCAGTAAAGACATGAGCATTTTCAAGGGTTAAGGGTTGGCTTCTGTTTGTAGGTATAATATCTACTGCCTTTTGTTGTTGTAAAAACATGAGCCACATCAATCACTTTGTTTAGTTCTGAGCAGCTTTTTTCCCTGTAACACAAAGTGCACAGCCTGGGCACACAGCAAGCCTCGGGCTTGGACACACCTTCAGCTGTACCTGAGCACATCAGGTACAAGTGGGGCAGATTGGTATTCAGTGCAGCAATTGTTGGGGAGTTAGGCAGAAAGTAAAGTATTCCTTCCCTTGGAGGCCACACTTCCAGTGCAGGGTGTTTTTGTTGTTTTTTTTTTTTTTTTTTTTTTTTTTTTTTTTTTTTTTTTTTTTTTTTTTTTT
>WEIU01010589.1:151514-175353 GCA_013389925.1 Aegithalos caudatus | reverse complement strand
TTTTTTTTCTTTTCCTTGAGGCTACAGCGATACTGGTGTGTGATGAGGACAAAAAATAAGGCAGGTAAATAGTATTCTTGTCCTTGGAAGTTTGTTCTTTGAACTCTTCTAGGCTTCGGTACGGTTGAGTCAGTTTAGACAGGGCAGACTCTGAAGCCTCCAGATCTAGAAGGAAATCCTGGAGACAAAAAGCCAACCTACCTTGCAGAGCCTGCAAGCAGAGGACATTCTTCACTGCTGAGCTTTTCAATGCATCTCTTTCAAATGAGATGAGACATCAATTACTTTTTGAGACAGACACAGCTTTCTCCTGCCCTGTCAGCCTTGTCAGTGGTTTCCTTAAGGGGAGTTCATTTGATTACATTATCATACAGCAATATAACTCCCTGCTGATGTCCGATACTGATCAGCAGGAGCCAGAATGTCCACCTGCAAGGACAGATTCTCTGCTCTCGTGTGTAAGCAGGTATCTGTTCTCAAAGGAACATGCACTGCCTGAAAAAGACAGGATGCTTTGGTCTGTTTTGATCTAGATTTTTGAGGAAAAATTCCCTTTTTTTATGTGACATGGGATGTTTTCTGATGTGTAGGTAAGAAAGGAGGAATTTGCATCTTAATTAAGGTATGCTTCTCCACCATACCTGTTGCACAGAAATAAAAACATACAATACACATTTCTCTAAAATATACTCAAAAAACTCCACCAAAACCAACCAAACAAGAAAATTAAAAGATCCATTTACTATCAATTTCATATAGATTTACCATCCAGTTTAAACCTTATAACACTGTCCTGGAGTCTTATCTACACATTTGTAAAGTTTGTTTTGTTTGTTTTGTTTTTTTTTTAAGAATAGACAGAAAATACTGGAATCCTTCCAGATAACTTGATCTTATCTTAAGTAAAGTTCTAAGGAGGAGCAGAGGGGGATCCTGGCAGCTGTCGTGTAGATTCCTATTCCCTACGTACTGGAGTGGATGCAGCTCAGAGTCCCTTCCCTGCCATGTTACGTTTTAAACTTGCAGTTAAGTACGTGATGAAACACCACTGTTTGAGAGGAAAGTTGCTTTCAGTTGTTTGCTTTTCTCTGTCTCTTCCCTCTGCTCTGTCCAGACAGTTCTCTTGGCTTCAGGGAGACACGCTTTCATGAATGTCCCTCATTCCTTAGGAAAAGTGCTGCCTGGAGACCAAAGAAACCCGCGGGGGGAGAGCAGCAGGGCACAACCCTGCGGGGACCCCCCTTTGCCCAAACTGTTTATGGAATTGTAAACCAGGCAGCAAGAGGGAGACGGTCTGAAGGCAGAGGGGAGGGGGAGCTCATTCCTCCTCCCTCTCTGCCTCAAAGCCTTTTGCTTTCCAAGCTCAAATGCAGCTGAAATCTGACGCCTGGACTGCACACACTGTGAGACGTGGGCATGCCCTTGCAGTGCACTGATTTCCTCTGCAGCTTGGAGAGCCAGAGCCACGCTGAGGCTCAGGAGAGGAGTCACTCCATCAGACAGTGAGTGCCACATCACTGTGCTGCCTGTGCAAGGGGCTCCAGCATGGTCCTGAGGTTCCTGCTCCTCCTCGGTGGGCTGCTTAGGGCCACCAAGCCAGCACCGCGCTGTGAAACCGGCCAGGAGACCCTAGGTAAGGCTAACAACTCAAAAAAACCTCCTTCTATTCTTCCTCCTCCTGGAAATAAGTAAAGAGCTCCAGCTTCAAGGAGAGGGAGACAGGAGCTGTCACTCTCCCCTAGAGATGAGGGGATCAGCTCTGGAAATCTGCACACTGCTGTGGTGAAATTGGGGTTGTGCTTGGGAAGTATGGATGGGAAGGTGGGAGATGTGTGGCTGCGCAACAGAAAAACAAGGCTGTGATGTAAAGGAACATAATGATTCCTCATCACCATCTTCAAGGCTGTTGCAGAGGTGTTTTCTGTCAATCTGTGGAGTTCCCAGTTGTTCGGACCCCTCTCACTCTTATGGGGAATGTAGAAGGCTCACCTCATCTCTGGTCTTGCCTTCTAGGAATGTGCTAGTCAGATTGCAAGAAGGTGAACTTTTGACCTTCTGTATGCTTTTCTGCTTAAGAAAAAAAAAAGGCTTTTCCTTACTTTTAGCTTTAGGTCATTTATTTCAAGTCCAAAGTATGAGATTTATTAGGATCTGACATCTGTAGGGTGTGTTTTAGCTTGCTATAAGCAATATGGAATTTGCTCAAGTTGATTGGCTGGAAAAGCAGATTTACCCTTTAGAATAAAGGTTAAATAGGAACATGCTACTAAATTAACTGAAAGTTTTGATTTAGTAACCAGTTGACTAAGAAAATATATTAACAGTGCCTTTTAAAAACACATTTTTTTTTATATCAAGTGTGCTTAATTATGTGAGGACAGTGGAGACATGAATTTCAGTGTAGTGACAAGGTCTATTCCAGGAAAACTATTTTCAGAGAGTTTAAACTTAAAATGAGTCAGAAAAATATTTATTTTATAGGATTACAGGAAGAGATAAGTTAACCTGAAACTGACCTTAATGCTACCCAAGGAAATTTAACTATATTTCAGTGCTTAAATATAAGTCATAGACTGTCACTGGCATTGAACTGCCAGAGAGTACAGTCCATGTGCCATATACTGCATATAATTTGAGAGTGCTATTCCCACGAACATCAAAGTGAGGTCTACCACAGCCTAAAGGGATTTTATTTTTGGATAAAGCTGCACAAAGAGAAGAGTTTTAGACTATTTACAGCCAATTACAGGAAGAGGCTGTGTGGTTTGCAGCATGACCTTTCTCTGTGAGGTATGATTCTGCTCCAGTTCCAGCTGATCAGAGTCTTGCCATGGGTTATTAATCCTAGCAACCACAAATGTATGGATCATTGAGGGGTGACTCTGAGAGTGTTTTGTGTGTGTTGGCAGCTGTGGTGTCTTTATGGCAGGGCTTGCAGAAAGGCAGCTGGATATGCCACTAGAGGGATGGCTAGAGGTGAGGAAAGGGAGCTGTCAATGGCACCATACTGTGCCACGTAGGGGACACACTTCACACTGGAGGGCTGTTGGATCAGACAATAAAGCAGCAGCTTGGACATGGAGAGATCTGACAGGTTTCTCAAGGGTCTCTCTTTTCTAAAGGGGGGATAAGATCGTGTCAGGGCACATGAAAAGAAAGGGGCCTGCAGTGATGCACATGTTCACAATGGACCTCGCAGAGGTCGCCTCTCAGTGTTCAGGGCATAGGCTATATCTTCAGCTGTAGCAGTGGGATTTTCTCTTCTGTTTTGGGATCCCTTGTGTAGGTCCTGGAGTATCCCAGTGGTCAGACCTGTAGTGCCCTGCAAGAGGAGACCAGCCTGGAGCTGCTCTTGCAGGAGAGAACAGCAGGAATCAGTACAACTGTCTGACTCCCAGCAAGGCTAGAGCTGCTTTCTGCAGGCTTCCTGGTGGTATTTGTTCTGCTGTGACTCATTTTGCTTTTTTTTAATAAGAAGCCAAAATGAAAGATCCTTTGAAAATGCTTTGTGCTTTTCTGCTAAGAAAAATAAGGAAATGATTATTGTCATCCAGCTCCACAATATGACACAGGCTCACACACTATGTGGTGAGCTTTCTGGGCAGCAGTTGGGAGCTGAGACATTGAGAGAGGGCAGATCCCTTCTCCCTGGCTGTGTCCTGTATCTCTGGGGAGTTAGTAAGCTACTGTCCCTCTCAGTGATAAGGTGCTACGAGGTCCCATTGTCACACCCTTATGAGTTTAACTGGCCTCTTAGCCTATAGCTTGGGCGAGGAAAGTACAGTTTAGCACGTTTCCTCTGAGACATGGCCAGACTTTTTCAGAGGGACCTAATAAAACAGGTTCCTCCTTATCCAAGTTGTGTATCTCTGCTACTCACCGATGTAGTCCAGTGGTAATTAATTCAACGAAGCACTTTATAAATATTAACAACAAAACTAAAAACCCACAGTGCAGCAACGCACACTGTGGTGTGTAGATTCCACACCACAGAGGCAGACTGAAGTCTTCAAATAGGTGCCTTTCCTTGCAGCTGGGGACAACTCTACAACTGTGATGGGGTCAGGCTAAAGCTGCATAATAGAATCATAGAATGGTTTGGGTTGGATGGGACCTTAAAGGTCATCTCGTTCCAAGCCCCCTGCCATGGACAGGGACACCTTCCACTAGATCAGGTTGCTCCAGCCCCCATCCAACCTGGCCTTGAACACTTCCAGAATGGGGCATAACAGCAAAAACAACCCCACTTTTATCAGTAATGATGCTGACAGCCATACAGCCTTTCCTTCCCTGTCACTTGTATTCGGGGAGGCCATGACCGGGGAATTCCGGGGCAGGGCTGTATTCTCCAGCGGGGTCGCAGATCCCGGGCCCTCACGGGGAGGGCTGGCCGATCCCNCGGCTCCCGGGCTCGCACACGGGGCTGCGGGCAGGCACCGACCCGACCCGCCCCAAACCCCGCAGGGCTGCCCGAGCCTTGTGCCACCCTCCCGATCCCTGCCCGAGCGCTGGAAGGGTGATTCGGGCACGTGGCACAGCCCGGCAGATGGCAGAACCATGGAATTGCTGCGGCTGGAAACGGCCGCTGTGATCTCCGAGTTCAGCACCAAACCAGGTCCCTAGGGAGCACATCTACACGTCTTTTAAATCCTTCCAGGGATGGTGACTCACCCAGTTCCCTGGGCAGCCTGTTCCAAAGATTGACAACGTTTCTGTGAAGAAATCTTCCCTAATATCCAACCTAAACCTCTCCCAGAGCAACCTGAGGCCATTTCCTCTCATCCTTTTTACCTGGGAGATGAGACCGACCCCCACCTCCCCCCTCTTCAATTGTAGGGAAGGGGAAGGTCCCCCTGAGCCTCCTGTTCTCCAGACAGGAGTCCAGAGGAGTGGAACTGTTTAACCTGNGGGCTCGCACACGGGGCTGCGGGCAGGCACCGACCCGACCCGCCCCAAACCCCGCAGGGCTGCCCGAGCCTTGTGCCACCCTCCCGATCCCTGCCCGAGCGCTGGAAGGGTGATTCGGGCACGTGGCACAGCCCGGCAGATGGCAGAACCATGGAATTGCTGCGGCTGGAAACGGCCGCTGTGATCTCCGAGTTCAGCACCAAACCAGGTCCCTAGGGAGCACATCTACACGTCTTTTAAATCCTTCCAGGGATGGTGACTCACCCAGTTCCCTGGGCAGCCTGTTCCAAAGATTGACAACGTTTCTGTGAAGAAATCTTCCCTAATATCCAACCTAAACCTCTCCCAGAGCAACCTGAGGCCATTTCCTCTCATCCTTTTTACCTGGGAGATGAGACCGACCCCCACCTCCCCCCTCTTCAATTGTAGGGAAGGGGAAGGTCCCCCTGAGCCTCCTGTTCTCCAGACAGGAGTCCAGAGGAGTGGAACTGTTTAACCTGAAGCTGTGGAGGTAGGAGAGTGACCTTGTTTTGTACCACGACACAAGACTCTGAGGTCAGAAGGCTAAAAAATTACTCTTTATTTAGGGATGCATCTCCCTTCTATACTATTTTACACAGACCGATTTGATTGGTGAAACAGAGGCAAACCTTTTCAATCACGTTGGACAAACCAGAGGGACATCAAGACGAAGTCCCTCCTGTGAGAAGAAATGAATAAGTAGTGTTAGAAAAACATTCCCATTGTTTACAGAACTTTCCCTGGGAAATGAATTTAGAAAACCAAAACACCTCAGACATGAAAACCAGGGCTACAGGAGAGCAGCCAGAGTGCTTGTTGGCACCCCTGTCACTTGAGGGTCTCCTCCTCTTCCAAGCACCATATTGTCTTCATCATTTTGGCTTTCTCCTGAGACAGACATTGTCCCATCTTGAGGATGTTTGACCTTAGCCACTGGAGATGAGAGGGAGTGGGAAGGTACAAGGAAGAGAGATGAGGAGTGAGAAAACACCAGGGCAGGAGGCAGGGGACAATTACAGTATTTATTCTGGGACATATTTTGTGGCACTGGCTTCTCTCTGAGCTATAGAATTGAGTAAGACTGATTGTCAGACTGACAGAAAAGTTCTCTCAGAAGACATCTCTATGTTCACGTAGAGATGTTATACCTTTCCCCTCTTCTTCTCTGCAATTCCAAACTCCACAATGTGCCACTTTTTGCTAAGTAAAAGGAAAAAAATTATTTCCTCCCATGACTTTCACACTGGCCCCAACTCCATGGGACCTGAGCAGATTTGTTCGCCTGCTGTGGATGTTTCTCATGCTGGTTTCCTGGTGAAACCTGTGCACACACAGAGGCAGAGGATCTCCAGCTGCTGCTGCTCCTGTGCTCCTGTGATTGCACTGAGTGACCTGGCAGTGGGCTGGGGTCTTCTCCCTACCCCAGTGGGGTGGTCTCTCATCCTGCTGTGGCTGGCACTGGCAGGGGCTGACATGGAGCATGACCACGGGACTGTGCTGCCACATGTGGAAAAGCCCAAGCTGCAGGAATCTCACTGGCTGGACCCGACATGGAAGTGTCCAAGTTGTGTCAAAACATAAAAATGCAGAACCAGCCTCTACATCATGCTCACTCACGAGATGAGAAATTCCTGCTCTTTGTGAAGCCAGTTGTCATCACTGAATCATGTGAGCTCTGCTGAATTCCTGCCAGTGGCTCTAGGATTTCTACATGATTATTTATTTTAGCAACACTGGCCTTCAGCTCCTTTTAACATGGAAAATGGGATCAGAAACAGACACTTTTGTGGGGAAAGTAAGTTTATATTGAAAATAAAATACACAGGTATCTCCTTATACTGCTGGAATGACTTATGCATGATTTTAATCTGAAGGCAAAGCTTTCTGCAGAATACTTGTACAGACATCCTTAAAGTGTGGAGGTGTGAATACATAGAAGCCAAAACTTGAACAAAACCCTGCTGCTCTTAGTCACAGCTAGGCTTTTAGCAAGACTTAATAACACTAATGGTTGATCCCTTATAACACTTCTAGACACCACCTCTCCTTTCACACAGTCAGAGTGTTTGAGGGTGCTGGCTGGCTCACTTTGGGCTGCTGATGCTGTGTCAGAGCCAAGTCCTTCTGCAGCCTGGGCCAAATGCTGCATAAATGTCATGTGTTATTATTGCCTGATGCAGGGCTGAGCACAGAGGTACCATGCAGTAGTCACCTATCATGTTGTGAGCATGGTGTTTGAGGCTGGTGGGCCATGTCCTGGTCTCTTTGCTGGGCTTTTATGACCCAGGAATTTTATGTCTGCTGAATCTTGTTTGGACAGAATCACCCTCCCAGTTGGATGCAGTTGTCACAGATCAGTGGAGTTTAGGGACTTGGGGTTACTTTGTCCACTTCAGAAAAAAAACTGAAATTTCAATCCCTTGATTTATACTGTTGTAACTCCACTGATACAATTGACACACAATTTTTAGGGTTATAATAGGATACATTTATCTAGGAGACAATATGAGATTAAGGAACAGATTTAAGTCAAGATTGTTAAATTAACTGTCAATCTTTTGTAACATAAAAGTAGTACATTTGGTTAAAACTCTACTTACAGAAGCATCAGATGTGATGTTAATTATAATAGTTCTCATACATCTAAACTGAAGAAAAGACAGAGTTGATCTAGGGAGATGGATACACTGTTTAAAGAGGATGGGATGATATTTTGGCAAATGTTTTGGAAACATTGTGGCAGAAAAGACAAAACTATCTGTTTTTCAGACATGATCCTCTGGCCCTTGGCCTTCAACAGAGTTGGGCTTGCTTAAAGGAAAGCTTCTGACTGTGGTAGGTTGTGGGCCAAAGCACTTGGAGAGTACCACAGCCTTAAACTATGGGAACTGAGTTGTAAAGAGTGTATGGTTACAAAGTAAAGTGGTGGGAGCATCACAGATCAGACTACCTGGTTAATAAGTGTTTTCATCCTTTGCCAGGCAACCTGGGAAAAAAAAAAAAATGATCCTTTAGATGCTAGTTGTAGAGATTTCCTGACCTATTCTAGCTTCTTACCCCAGCTGTTTAACACCATCATCTTCCAGATTTGAGCTTATTTCTTTTTCCTTCACTGACCAGACCCTGGGAGATGATCTCCACATGTCTCCAGCTCATCCTGGTGCACAGGAAATATTTGTTCAGCAGCAGCCTTGCCACACATGCAGCTCACTAAGCCTTCAGCCAATTTGGCAACTGCTGGCCCACTTTGTTGTCATCATCTCCGCTGCATTCGGTTTTCCCAATGGGAAATTTTTCCCTTGCAACTTGGAAGATCTCAACTGAGGCCAGAAAAATGCATTTAGTAGGTTTTGTTTAGGGAATTATGTTTATATTCAGGATTTTCAGCTCCTGAAGGACTCCTCGGAGCAGCACTGACAAAGCAGAGACACAGCTGGGGTGACACCAGAGTCACTGGAGGCACCAAGGCAGTGCTGGGACAGACAGACAGACAGACAGAAATACTCTCCATCAGTTCTTTTAGGCACCAGCTACAACTATAGGCATGTTTAAGTTGCTTCTGAACAACTAGAGACAAGGGAGGATTACTGGTGCCCACTATGGCTGTCTTTGTGCCCTTGCCACGTGACAGGTCTAGGTGTGCATCTGCACAGATTTTGACCTGTGGTCTGCAGGTTGTGACCTCACATCATCCATGGAAAAGCTTCAGCATCTTCTCACTGGCTCCAGAGCAGTCCTGAAGAGAGAAACAACCCTGAAAGAGCTGATTGCAGTGTCATTGCTGTGGGAACACCTTCAGTAATTCAATAAAAATGGATGTTTAACCCAATGCCAGGCAGCAGGTGGGTTAGAAAGAAGTGTGATTGGCAACAGACACTGGCTTGCATCTTCCTGCTGTGATCTTGCTCTGCAAAATAAAGGCAGATGAGGCATTAACCTCTTTCAGGTGCTTTCTTCAAGTGAGAGAGCAGGGTTAAAGGAGGGCTGCACAGAGCTCTTGGGCACTGCTTCTGCCTGCTGCAAACACATCCCTCCCCCAGGCAGTTGCTGCAGTTGCTGGAGGCTTAATAACATCTATTCAGTCCTGTACTCACAAAACCTTTGATGTATCCAGAAAATGGAATTAACCACGTGGCTGCTTTTTGCAAGCACTCCTCTCTCCTCCAGTTTTCCTGGAATTTCTTCTCTGTGGCTGGGAATCCTCTCCACTTCTGCCCCTGCATGTATGCCTTGGGTGTGTAGCTGCCTTTTCTTCTGGGCTTTCTGCTCAACCATTCTCCCCCTGCCCGAGCTACTCAGCTCTCTCATTACTCTGCCGCTGGTCCCCTTACATCTGCACCCCTCCCACACCCTCCTGATGATTCTGATCCACTTTAGTGTTATGTAATGGATCTTGTCCTGCCCTTGTCCTTTTGCTGTAGCTAGGAGCTGGCTCTGGAAGCAGGCTGTGCTTTGCCATTTGAAGGTGCTGCTGCTCCAGTATTTTGCAAAATGGTTCAGCTCAGCAGTGTTTGTATCTTGCACTGATACTAAGTTTTATCTCTTCAGTGAAAAAGGCAGAATATCACTGAAAGTCTGACTTGGTGAACCATGTAAAACAGCCAGGAGAGTAATAGGAATGTGATAAAGCACTGAAATGCTTTGTTTGGAAAAGTGGAGGATTTGTCTATAAACAAACCAAAATGAACACATATGTTCTACTAGTTTAAAAAAGTATTGTAAGAAGCCCAGAAATCTGGGAGGGGGTATGCTGATCTTTACAATATAAATTATCTCATCTATTTTGATCTCTAGTGACCAGCACACCCCCTACCAATCTGCCTCACTGAATCACATATATTTCAGATTTAAGACTTGCCCTCGGGCTTATTCCAGATCATCAATCACAGGAGTCTCCTGCTGGCTTTGCTCTTGAAAAGGCAGCTGGCCAGTCCATGGTACTAGAAGTAGCTGTCGAGCTCTGTTGTCTGGGTTAGGGTTAATCACAGCAGCTTGCTTCTTTTGGTGCTGAATCATCAAGGGGAAAAAATGTAAGCTTGGCAATAAAATATGTATGTGCTGCATTGTAGATTTTCAAGCTTGCCTTTGCAAATTAAAACCAGAAGCGCATTTTATAGAGAGCTCAGAAAGCTTGAAATGGCTTTTCTCCTCTTCAATAAGTTATTTTATCCATAATCTTAAATAGAAGCTGTGCTACTGAAAGGACTTTTGTAGCTCTGGTCGAATAGTTAGAGTACAAAAATAAACATAAAAAATTGAAAAGGCTCTTCTGGGTCATGAAGAAAAAGGTCTCTCTGTACCAACCTGTCAGTGGATGGGACTTTCAGAGGAGGTGACACTGTCTTCCTTTGAGCCCAGGGAAGCCTTTGCACAAAAAAAAGATTGAAAAATTTTAGACTCTTTCAAGCACAGAAGAAGCAGCGATTGAAGCCTGCCAAGTGAATTGGGAGACCCGAGAAACTCTTTCTTTACCAGCCCCTGTCATTTCTCTTATGAAAATGAGGAAGGGAGTGGTTGAACTCTTCTGGCATTGCCAGAGATTAAAGAAAACAGGCTGTCATGGGAGGGGATGGGGATTTTCTGGTGATTTCTGTGTGCAGAGACCCAGGCCAGTGGGTGCAAGGTTGCAGGAACAGACCATACAGCTGCAGCCTGGGAGCTGGCCTTGGAGAGCTTCCTGCTGCTGGCTCTCCAGGCAGGCAGGCTCTGGCCCAGTTACGTGTATCCACACTTATTTATATAAGCACACATCCTGCAGAATTATCCTTGGCCCTTGCAGCACTGCACCCTCCAAAACATACGTAAGCATTGGCGTTAGGAAACATTGGGAAAGTCAAAACACCACATCAGCACACATTTAAGGCTGGCTATAAAGCAAGGTTTGGTATAAACCAGACCATTTCTCTCTTGATTGTATGTATACTCACTCTTGATAACCTGAAATCTGAAGCTGTTTCACTCCTGGGTGTTTACAAGACAGAGCTGTGGCTGATACATGGGTCATATGGCAGCTTGCATGATGGGGAGAGGTGGCCAGAAGAAGTTGCATGAAAATCTCTAGTAAGGAGAGACAGAGAGAAAATGCCACGGCATGCTGCAAACGTGTGAGGCTTAAATCTAATTAAAGCTTAGATCTAGATTTAAGTTTAGAGCCAGGTTTAGGACCCAGCAGCAAGGAGACACTTTTGCTAATCAGTGAATGAGACCTGGTAGCTTTGAGTTTGTAAGGGGGGATCCTGGATCACAAGTAGTGCAAAAGCTTTATCCACTAAGCAGGGGTGTTGCAGAATCACCCCTGTTTATCACATACTGAGATGAATAGCTTCAGTTGCCATGGAAAGGATTTATATGCATTTGGTTCCTCATCTACAAAACTGATTTATCCGGTTCAGTCAGCATCTTTGTTAATGAACAATAGCCACGTTGCTTAATAGATTTCTTCCTGCATAAATATAGTAAAAAAGTGTAGTTGGCATATAGCACAGTTTGAAACCAGAGCTGTCTTTCCCTTTCCTGTGCTAACACCTCCTCCTGCTCACAAAAGGAGCCAGTCCTCAGGTGAACCCTGGGACAGCATATCAGTGGAATTTCACCTCTTCCATCAGCTATCCATTGCTTCCCAGTGCCTCCCTTTCTGGCCAGCTGAGCAGAGAGAGGCATCTGCTAAACACAGCAAGTCTGCTGCTGCTCAGAGAGCTGGAGCAGGGAGAAGCAGCACCACGTCCAGACCTGCCTGCTGCATTTTCCCTTTGGTTTCCTCTGCTTGTCCCAGCGTGTTGCCAGAACACCTTTTTGCTCCAGCTGAATAAGCAGAATTCTGAGATGCCATTGAGAACAGGCCCGTGCCACATCTCAAACTGACTAATGGTTAATAGCACTCCTGCATGACAAAAATGGTTGGGGAGACTGTGTGTACCTCAGTTTCATTATCTGATCATTGCATATCAGACAGACAAACAAAAAGGACATTTGTAGCTTAATCCTGGAGCCAGCAGAGGGGGAAATGCCTCTTACTTTTGGAAAAATGGGAGCACTTGTAGAAAGACCATTCACCCACCCCAAATTCCCCATGAAAAACTGTGCCCAGCACATACAACCCTCCAGTCTAAAATAATAGCTACAATACATTAATTTTCTACTCAGGAGAGGGGAAAAAAGTGTCAAAGAATCCTTGTCCACTCCTCAAGGTAACAAAGAAGATTCATTGTTAATGACCCTGGTGATAAACAGAGATAGTTTCACTCTCCTCATTGGGATGTGGCTAAACTCAAGCCAGTCCTCTCCATACTATATTTTCCCCTCTGTAAGGAACATCTGACTGTTTCCAGACTTATGTCCAAGGTCTCTCAAATGTGGGTGTGATGTTGTTAATATATAAGACTATCCAGATTCAGGGGGTAGTGACATCCAATTTTATCAGCAGGATTAATTGCTCAAGCTCTTACTAACAAGAGATCATTTCTTTCTCTCTCCAAGCTAGCATTGTACAAAATGCTATTCCTTGATTATCCCCAGATGTAGCACTGCATGTAGTATCTGGCTGAGAGAAAGCTTTTTTAGAAATGCCTTGACCTTAATAACTAACTCACAGAGGGGATTGTGCCTAGCTAGGGGAAACACTGAAATCCTATAATGGAAAGCACTGTTGATGTACCAGGTATTATTTAATGCAATTATCATAATGTACTGAGCCAGGAACAAAGTTTATATGGATATAATTTTTTTCTAGCTTATTGTTTAACAGAACTTGTTGGTGTTGAGGATGAACTGTTTCTGCCAGTTTTGATGCCTTATTTATTTTATGAGGTAATGTGGCTCAATTACAATCCATAATATAGAACTAGACTAATTTCCAATTAAATGTTCCCCTCCAAGATAAAATCCCAGGGTTAACTTGGTTCTCATTACAATGACTTTATTTTGGCTAAAGAATGATCAACTCATTAGTAACCCATATGCAGATGATTACATTTAAACAAATATGCCAGGAGTAGAAGTTTAAACTGTCTTTAACAGGGAAAAAAGAAAACATAATGCATTTGGTCTTGGGAGGACAAATGCTCAATTTACTGAGCAAGAAGCTGGATGCCTGTCCCCCCAGTGAGAGCAAGAAGAAATAGCAGCAGAACAGATCCCCACTACATCCCAAGAAATGTGAACCTGGTGGTGTTCAGGCTTGCAAGGAGTGATTTAGCTCCTATGAGGCAGTGGTGAAACCAACTCCAGAAATATATTTCTTTAGTTGCCAATATTGGAGAAGGACAACATAGAATCATTGGCTAGAGAGGCAAAAGAAGCATTTCCTGGGTCATCAAACCATGTTCCTTCAAAATCAAGAGAGCATCATTTATTTGACCTAGTAAACAGAAAGCAGAGGAGATCTTTTTGCTCTTTCCAAATGCAGTGTGAAGGAATGCACCAGGGAATGCAGAGAGCTACTTAAGCTAAAGGACAATGCTGGCACAACAACAATGGACATAAACTGGCCACAAATACTTTTTAACAGGAAATTAAAAGGCAATTTCTAGCCATTAGAGGAGTGATCTTTTGGAAAAGCTTTCCTGTGAGAGTCGTTGGGGAGGAAAATAATTAGTTTTAAGTTATTACCAAAAGTGTGATAAAATGCAACCGCTAGAGATACGATAAAGTAGGATGAGGAGGAAATAAAATCCCCTCATATCTAGCAAAAACTGAGTTTCTTTTCAGGAAAGATATCCACAGCAATATGTGGGACAAGAATATCTTTCAGGGGAGATTTATATGGATATAAGATATATAAAAACACCTTGATATATACAGGACTCACGTGGACTTTTAGACTAACCAGATTAAAAAAGACCTAGGATTAGATTAGTGAAATTTCCTTGGCACCTAACTGTGTGTGGATGAAGGGGAATGGAGTTTCTCAACTCAGCCTATGCTGTGATTTTGTACTACGTGCCTGCTGAGAATATGTGCTTGTTCCTGGTATGTCTGGGCCTCAGGACACAGAGCTGCTGCAGATACTAGGTCAGACAATTCCTAACACAAAGGAGGAACCATGTATACTCACCCTGTAATGATTTTTCTTTTCCTCTTTATTCACAGGTCAATGCCAAACTGTACAGAAAGGTATGAAGTGTCTTTCCTTGCTGTTCTTGGAGAACCTCAAAACCATAAGTATTTCTTCATGATTTCCTGACAAGTATACTCATATTGGTGCTACAGTGGGTTTTCTTACAAGAGAAATGTGCTCTTTCACACGGAGTAGTATTTTGCTGCAGTGACAACAGTATTTGTTACCAGCCAGAATCATTACCAAAAGAAGGACACTCAAATGTAGGCCCATTACTATAACAGCCAGTAATTTACAAAGAGATGTCTTACTATTACTCTTTTTCACTTCTAAGTGAGTTGGAGGTGTTACCAACACTTACCCTTCCTAAGTCCTCCTAACGTGATTTCCTAAAATTTATTGGATTTATGAGAACATCCATGTAATCATATTACGGGTATGCTCACCTGTGAGTTAAGCACCAGAATAACTTTTCATCTCTTTGGGCAGTATCAGTCTAGCCTCATGGAGGGTCTGTAGTTTCAAAGTTATTAATAGTTATTAAAGTTATTAAAAGTTATTATAGTCTACGAATTTTTTGGGGCCAGGCAGAGAAAAGAGATAACTTAGAGGTACGTTCCCCACTAAAGAGAGAAACCTATAGGCTCTCACACCTACTCAGGGAATCCATATGACAATTCAAGGACAGGGGAGACAGTGATATCACAAATCACTTTTATTCATAAATCTGAGTTTTTCTCATTAGAAAATTCCCACTTTTCTCTCAGGAATTCTCTGGTCAAATTCCTAAGCTCAAATTATATCTCCAGAACCAAGCATGCTTCTCATCATCTTTCTATAAGTGGTTTTAAACTTGCAATTCAGTTTGCAAACTGCTTCCAGCCTATCTGAACACTAAAGAAATAAGTTCATTGGACAGTATTTGTTATGTTCTCTTTGTCTATTCAGAATGTGGTTATTTTTCCTAAGCTCATCTCCTCTTCACAGCCAAATGCGTGGATATCGCCCTGAGTTCTTGTACTGATGTTGCCTACACTCAGATGGTGTACCCTAACTTTCTGGATCAGAAGTCTCGGGAAGTGATTGAGTACAGCTCCGAGTACCTGCTCATCAGCGTGCTGCACAACTTGCTCCAGGGGGAATGCAACCCCGACCTGAGGCTGCTGGGCTGCTCAGTGCTGGCCCCGCAGTGCGAAAAGGACAAAGTCATAAAGCCCTGCAGGCGCGTCTGTGAAAACCTTAAAAAAAGTTGCCTCCCTGCCTTTGATGCAATAGACATGGCCTGGCCCTACTTCTTAGACTGTGACCGGTTCTTTGCTGGGGAGGAGGAGGGGTGCTTTGACCCGCTGGCAAAGCTGCGAGGTGAGGAGGGGAGCTCTGCTGACTCCTTGTCTGCATGGGGAGGGGCTCCTCTCACTCTGCATGACTTACCTATGGCACAAAGTCTCTTCACTTGTCATCTCAGCCTGTTGTCTTTGTAGAGACCTGTAATGTGTCATTAATATTGTTCAAACTATTGCAAATACTTGTTTAAACACAAGAAGTGTCTATTTCTCTCCCTCATTTAAAAAGAGCATCAAGACAAGCAGCTCAGAACAAGATATTTGGTTGTATTTAGATAAGCCCTTCCCTGTAAGATAGCTGTCAATATATTTGAAATATTTCATTTAAAAACTGAAACTTTAGTGCACTTATTAATCTGTGACTGCCTGTCAAGCTTAACAGCTTATTAAAATATTCTCATTAATGATTATCACAGATTTTTTTTTGGATGAAGGCAATCCAGATATCTGAATACAGATGATGAATCTCATAAAAAATGATTTACCATTTTTACAGGGAAAAATCTGTACAATTTGTTACTGAAATGAGCTAGCATGCCAAAGGTCAAATTTAACTGGAGATTGCACAAATATTTGTTAGTGTGCATATGCATTAGAAGGATTTTGCAAACAAAACATGTCACAATAAATTATAGGATGTCCTACACAGATTTAAGGTTTTGATTGCAGCTTTATTTTCTACCATTATTTTAATTCTAAGGATAATTTGAGAAAGAGTGCAGGTTTTCATACAGTCCTCTAAGCACCATGGTTTTAAGCACTATGTTACGATTTTTCATTACAGGAGAAGTAGATGCTGAGGAAGATTTGCCTTCAGACTTGCCAGCAACTTTTATCCAGTTCAAACACCATTCATATTCCCAAATGGTGAGCACCCTGAAGAAGACTGCTTCTAAGTGCTCCCACATTGCAACAACTTACAGCATAGGTCGCAGTTTTGAAGGGAAGGATCTTTTTGTGATTGAGTTTTCAACCAAGCCTGGACACCACGAACTGCGTGAGTTATAGCAGTGCTGATCAGGTTGCTTTAGGGGAGACCAGATTATCCAAGTGAAAACAGGCCCTTTTACTGGCATATCACTTAAACTATAAAAAGAATAGACTCCAGAACATTTCTCCTCCCTTGTGTTCCTGAGTTACAGTGATAGTTGATGATTCCTTGTAGCAATTACAACCCAGCAGCAATTTCTTACTGTTATGAGCTCTGTGCATGACCACGCCTGGTAATGCTGTTCCTTGTGCCACTGTGTATTTGGTTGCAGTGATATCACTGTTATTTATTTGTGCCCAATGTACAAATTTGGGATACTTTCCTGTTACTGACTTGCCCTCCCTGTCATCCGCCACTTCCTTACTGTCCTTCACATGCTAAAATACACAAGTCTTCTGAGAGGGCCTCAGATCGAGAAGGACACTAAAAAAGGATGATTCAGCACAGAAAACAATCCTCCTGAACACAGATTCATGTCAGTGCTATACCTGTCAGAGTAACAGGTGGATGATACCAGGAATTAATGTTTTCACAGCTCCTGAATAGATGTCATTACACTATATATAGGTGCTAATATATGTGTTAGAATATGAGTCCTCATAAATTTTCTGCAAAGAACATTGAAAATCTCTAGTTTGTAGTTTCATCACTAAGACAGCAAGGGCCAGATTTTTAAGTGTTTTAAATTCTTCACTAAGCAGATAACTTTCTAGGGCAGCATTAGGCATTGTTTTCCAGTTACCAGCTCTCAGGTCAAAAATTATACTTGCCTAGATATGGTGGATTGCTATGGCCATTGCTGAGAGCCTCAGATTGCTTCTCATCAGAAGAGCTCCAACATCAGCACAGCCTCAGCAGTGTGGCAGAACTGAACTACATTTGACCTAATATTTTATTGAGATTTTGATCTCAGGTCAGGCTGCTGTATCTTCTGTGTGCTATGCTGCAGAGAACGCAGAGAGGACAGCAAAGGCTGCTAGCTTTGTTTACTCTCAGCTGTGCTGCCTTGCATGGTCCAGAGGTACTTTAAGGTGCCTTTAAACTTAATCAGGTCCCAGTAGATGTCATTAACAGGACAAAGATCTACATTACATTTTACTGGCCTATCACCCTTTGTCTCTTTTTCAAAGAAAATAAGTTGCAGATGTCTTTATAAGCTTGTATTCCATTTGCCAGGAAAATGCAAAGCCTATGAATCAGGTTTTTAAATGAAAGCTGTGATATGGCATGATAAAAGATGGTAGTTTAACACATTTTCTAGCATTTTTCTCTAAATCTGTTGCTTCATGCTGCTCAGGACAGCATAAAAGGAGGTAGAAATAGCTCCAGAGCTGGAGATTTTGCCAGAGCCTGAGCAAGTGGCATAATAGCTTTGTACCAGGCCCCCTCCAGTGTTTAGTGCTCAAGGCTGGCCTAGGATCAAAGGCAAAGACGAAGGGATAGACAGGAAAGGGTGTCTTCAAAGTGCACCTATTTTCTACTTTCCATTAGTCTCTAAGGAAGGATGGAAATTGAGAGAATAACTACAGGGAATTGCAAAGTTATGTGTTTCTAATAGGCTTATTCCAGGGCTATTTAGCCTGAAAGCCCCGTTTTATCCATAACACAACTTCTTTCCCAAATAAAGGGGTAATTTATTACACATCTGCAGATTGTTTCTAGGATCTGTGACAAAATAAGGCATTGAAGCCCCCCAAGGTAGGTCAGAGTGCCAGGCTTGTATTTTGTCCCTTCCCAGCCATGCCTTGGTGTTTTTGTTTTCAGCATCCTTTGATCACAATTAATGATGACTCTAGAAAAAGCTCAGAGCAACGATTTCCTCTTATGGTTTTGAATCCTGATAGTTTGGACTTAACATTATTTCACACAATTTAAACTGTTACTGAACTGGTGTATAATAGAGAGAAGTTCACCTAGAACTGCTCTGCTGTTTGCAGGAACATGTGCATGAAATTAGAGTAAATAAAACTTGGACTCATCTGTTAGCAACTTGACTTTGATCTGGTATAATCAAATAAAAGCATCTCATTATTTCACATTCTACAGTCAAACCAGAATTTAAGTACATTGGCAACATGCATGGAAATGAAGTTGTGGGGAAGGAACTGCTGATATACCTTGCACAGTATCTGTGTTCAGAATATCTTCTTGGGAACCCTCGTATCCAGACCTTGATAAACAACACCAGAATTCATCTCCTGCCTTCTCTCAATCCTGATGGGTATGAACTGGCTGCAGAAGAGGTAAAAGTTTTATTATAAGGAGATGTTCAGGCCTGTTTCTATAATTCTCCTTGGGAAAGAACTAACCTGAAAGGGAGTGTCATGTAAAGGAGGGAACATTAATGATTGACTGCCAGGATCCCAGATAGGTTTGATGGTGCACTGCTTTCCAAAGATGATGTGAACAGAACTAAGAGGAAATCAGAGCCATATTTTTCATTTTTGCTGCCTGCATGTGATGGTGTGGGAATGACTGTTACTTTTTCATGCACTTAGCACTCTCTGCTATCAGTTCTAGAACAAAATGCCTACTGACTCACTATAATGACTTACATTGCTTTATAAGGAAAGTTTAGTACCATGCTGATGTTCACCGTCTTTTAAAGCTGTAGGCATAAAGAAATGTGAATATTTTCTGTACTGTCAAAATTTTGTAATGGATACTGGTTTTCAGATATCAACTCATGCCCGATGGAGACCTGTGAAAACCAAGATTCTATAATTTGTTACCTGGCATTCTTATTTTGCCCTCTCTGTTTTCTCAATCACCACTAGCATGAAGCTAGACCTTCCTTTCTCTGTTTTTGCTCATGTGGTGAGCTCTGTCCATTTCATGAGTCTGAGGTTATTGCACTCTGCCTCATCCTGTCTTGGGGCATCAGCTGTATTTTCTTTTTCTCCTCTAACCCACTCTGCATGCTGCTCTGAGCAAGAGGCCCCTGTGTTCCTCTCATGAGTCACATCACTGGTGAGTGAAACACTTCCTGAATGCCAGTTAGTGCATTAATATTCATGGGGACAAAATGTGATTAATTAATAAGCGTGGGTTTTTAACAGAACAGATATTTCCAGTTTACTTCTTTAAAACTTCCCTTTGATTAAAGAATCTCCACAAAGTGCTATTTTGAGACAGGGAGCTATTCTGAAGTTGGCTTCTGTGTTGCAAAACAGGGGGCTGGTTACAATGGATGGGTCATTGGAAGGCAGACAGCTCAGAACTTGGACCTGAACAGAAATTTCCCAGATTTGACATCCGAGGCTTACAGAAGAGCTGGGATTCGTGGGGCCCGTCTGGACCACATTCCCATTCCACAGTCCTACTGGTGGGGTAAGGTATGAATTACACATTTTATAAATCATATGTACTACAGAGCAGCTCAGGAATTAAGAGACTGAGATTGCTTGTTCTGAAGTTATTTGCTTGTAATCAGATTTTATAAGTAGGACTGAAGTGGACATGCTCAGAGTTGGCATGAAAAGCATGGTGTAGGTCTGGCCAAAGAGGAAGGTGTCAAAATCATTTGGAAAATTTGTGGATAATTTGAACTTTGCTGGTTTAGATTAGGAATAATAACTGTTATGAGGTGGTCACACGTGTGTAATGATTAATCATTAATGCTTTAAACTGTGATGCTTGTTAAAGCCTTTATGGATTTGGTTGTCATTGCACCAAGCCCTGCACAGGTTTGATGCAATAGGAGTTTCTGCCATGGGAAATGTACAAAGGCTGCATGTGAAGCTGTGTGGGATCATCTTCCATTGAGAGAGAATGTTTATAAATTACTGTAACCACATTGAGCAGTGGAAACAGCCTGTCCAGCTGCAGAGGTGCTGGAAGGGAAAGTTGCTGCTGCAGGGTGGAAGCAGATGGAGGCAGCACTACAGGGCCTCACACTCATCATCACTAAGCTCTGTGTAAGTTTATGTGAGGAATGTAAAGCTCATCCCTACCTGTCTTGCTGCCAGCTCAGCAGCCTCCAGCACAACTCTGAGTGGAGCTTAGCTTCCTCTGAAAGAGCAATCACAGGAAGCAAAATCCACCGTTCAGATATTGGAAGCTCTGTTTTTCTTCTACTTTTAAACTAATTATGTTCAGATTCAGTATTTATCTGGCACAAAACCTCAGGCAGGTGGGGAACAGGATTATTTCAGCATCTGGTGTTAGCAGATTTGAGAGATCATACTTCAGGTATGATACTTCATACTCTGCTGCAGGTGGTCTTATGTAAAGCCAGGTCTAAATCCCAAAGGCACCCCTGATGCTGCCCCAGTGTTCTGGTACCCCATTTCACAGCAGTAAAATCTAGATAAAAGCACCTCACTTCCTGAGGATAATGTGCATGTGAAGACACAATGCTGTACAAGACTGAGTAATGTACAGTGTATTACACCACTGATTTCTGCCATAACTCAGATCAAGTAGTTCATTCTATTTTTGCATGTAATCACAGATCCCAACTCATGGCACTAAATTTCTGCATGATTGTAAGGTTACAAACTTAGAATTTTCAGCTTTTGACTGAATAATACCAGATAAAAGTGAGCTTGTAAATACAAGTGGAGTTCAGAGCCTCAGATGATAAAAAGGGTTGAGTGCTATGGAGAAGAGCCTGAGGCCAAATGAAAATAGTTGGGAGGGGAAAAAAGGGATTTTAGGAGAAAAGTCAGAGTGATTTTGATTCACCCCTGTGGTGAATTTCCCTAGCTGGGTGCCCACCAAAGCCACTCTATCACTCCCCTGCCCAGCTGGACTGGGGACAGAAAATATAACTAAAAGCTCATGGGTCAAGATAAAAACAAGGAGAGATTGGTCACTAATTAACATCAGAACCAAAACAGGCTCAACTTGAGGAAAAATATTTATATCTATTTTATTTATTGTGAATCAAATCAGAGTAGAGTATCAAGAAATCTTAAAAACACTTTTCCTCCACCTCTGCCTTCTTCCCAGGCTCAATTTTGCACCTGAATTCTATTCCTGCTTCCCCCCTGTGGTGCAGAGGGACTGGGGAAGGGAGCTGTGGTCAGTTCATCACACACTGTCTATGGTGCTCCTTCCACTGAGGGGAGAGCTCCTCAGCCCCTTCCCCTGCTCCAGCCTGGGAAGGAAGGGATGAACATCTCCCTCCAGCCATGTACTCACTCTCTCTGTGTGTCCAAGGGTGCAAGATCCAAAGGTTGAGGATCCAGGCAACACTGAGGAAGGACAAACATTTCTTTGACCCCCATGTTTTTGCCATTGCCTGGTGCAAACTGTAACCTTGTCTCACAGTGTGCAGCCGAGTCCCTGTAACTCTGGATTTCCTGGCTCTAACCTCCTCCCTCTCCAAGTCCTGCTCCTGCCCCAGTTCTTCTGCTGCCCTGTGAGAGAGATGGTCAGTGCACGCAGCCACTTGCAGAAGTCATTTTTATAACCATGTATTTAGCTTTCTTAAACCCTATATAACATCACAGCAGTTTATGGAGGGATGGGTGGAAGCAGCTTAACATTGCTCTCACAGCTACCACCACAGCTCTGCCCCAGCTGCAGCATCACCCTGGGTTATCTGTCACAGACAAGGGACCAGGGACCACCACCCTGCCTGAGCTCTGCCTCTGTGGGTGCAGATCTGGGGTTACAAATACATCACTTCTCCTGTTAACTTTTTCTTGTTTTCAAAGAAGGCTGCCATCCAAGGTACTCCTCAGAGCAACCAAAGCTTGGGGAACTTCTAAGTGCTCTCCTGGCCCCAAAGCTGGTCCTCACATAAACAAAACTCAAAAAATCTCCAAATCCACATGCTTTACAGAGCAAATTAAGGAACCAGTGGGCCTGTGGCCTTGGTGGCACCACAAAATCTCCTTGCTGACTGTAGTTTCCTGAGCTCACAAACCTGGCAGTAAGAGGTATCACAGACTTGTATCTCCTCTGCTGGTGGTACCACGGGACTGCCAAATCAGCTGTCCCTTAATGAGCCTCAGTTTTGTCAGGCAGATGAACCCATGGCTCTTACAGCTGTACTTTGTGCATGCAGGAGCATTAGATTGAATGTTTCAACACCAGCCTCTCCCCTTTCATTTACTTAAGAGTGTTTGTTAGCTGCCATATTAAAGTAATTACCTGAGTGTTTTAGGGCATTGTATAAAGATCAGGAAGCAGAAAGCGAGCTCTCAGCCAGAGCTCCTACTCCCTGAAGTCCTGGCTTCATACAGTGTGCTTTGTTTCCCACTTTTATGAATTATTGTAAAAAGTGGCCTGAGAGCTCAGACAGACAGACTTCAGGCTTCATCTGAAATATAGTCAATTCAATTGTCTTGGCTCAAAACAGAATTCGGAAGTCTATGCCAGTGGAGGCTGGCATACTCTTTAAGAAAATTAGTCTGGCTGCTTTTAAAAGGGAAAAAAAGAAAACTTTGAAAGCCATGGAGACAGTGACTAATTGCAGTATAGTCGACAGAAATGAGATTCAGGTTTAAAAAGGGTAGTGGCCCTTCTCTGTACTCATTCAGAAATAATTTCTCTTTCCTAGTTGTGCTCTGAATTGTTCCTGTGAGATGGGTACTCTAAAATTGATCTCACCTAACTTAAAAGAGAAAGCCCTGGTGAAAAAAAAATTAAGCTCCCCCAAACCCACATTAAAGGAAAAGTCGAAGGCCAGAGTGGCAATAGATAATATCTGCTATCATCCTGTGGAACTGAACCAGAATATACTCATTACAAAGCTTTAATCACTGATGTCACTGAAATGTTATTAACATAAAAAATAGGAACATTGAAGCTCCTGGTTTTTCACACCATTCACTTCAGTAAGACACTTGGCTCTGTGAGACAGCACTGTCCTGGGGTTTATGCAGGTACCTGCTTAGCCATTTGGCTGATCAGGATGAAGGACAGAAATCAGAACCTCTCAAATAAATCTGTGCATTTTATTCTTGCCCACAGTTGCTTCTGCAACTGTGGGCAAGGCCCAAGGCTGCTGTTTGAAAGCAGGGCTGGTGTCAGGCCTCTCTGGCTGGGCAGCAGGATCTGGGACAGCTGCAGTAGGGAAGGGAGCTGATGGGATTTTGGGGCAGCAACCTCCTCAGAGGTGCTGGTGCTAAGGATTTGGAAGGTGTGAGCTTGTTCCAGGTGCTTAATCACCCTGAGAAACTCCTAAACTGCTCAATCCATGGGGCAAGCAGTGATGCTTACAGCCTCTTACAGGCCACCTGGGGTTGTCTTCTCTTCAGAAGAGATGGACTCAAAGGATGAACTTCAGGGTGCAGCTGGAAGTGGCTGGTTCAGTCCCAAGCACTGCTGGGATAAAGATCATGATCAGATCATGCCAGGACACTGTACAAAGGCCAGAAAAACAAATACTTTGGTGCAGATAGCATTCTTTGGACACTGCCATGTTTCTTGTCAGGAAGCCTGGGGACTGCTTTCTTCTCCCAATTCTGTGTTGTATGAATGGGTGTGTGAGACTGCAAAAAGTCCTTTCCTTTTGGAAAGCCCTTTATCTGCCCTGTTAATTTTTTTTTTTTTTTTTTTTTTTTTTTT